>RJWT010009575.1:0-25025 GCA_004365215.1 Cuniculus paca | reverse complement strand
CATGCTCTTCTTGACTTAACTGTTTGTGTTGAGAAGTCTGCTGTGATTCTGATGGGCTTTCCTTTATAGGTGATTTGCTTCTTTTCTCTCACAGGTTTTAATAGTCTGTTCTTATGTTCAATTTCTGGAATGCTGATAATTATATGTCTGGGTGTTGATTTATTTTGGTTATGGCTAGTTGGAGTTCTATATGCTTCACTTATCTGTATGTCAGTTTCCTTTCCCATGTTTGGGAAATTTTGAGTAATGACTTCTTTAAATAGTGATTTTATTTCATTTATGTTTTCTCCTTCTTTTTCCTTTACACCTATTAGTCTTATATTGTTTTTTTTTGCATCATCTTGCAACTGCTGAATTGCTAATTCCTGATTCCTTGTTATTTTTAAAAGATGTTTCCTTTCCTCCTCACTAGCTGCCATCATGTCTTCGAGGTCTGAAATTCTATTTTCACATTCATTGAGGATTCTTTGCCAGTTTTTGATGGCCTTCTTGATTTCCTGGATATCTCTTTGAATCTGTTTCATGCATTCTAATTCTTTCTTGTATTCTTCCTTCAAAGTTTCCATCTTTTTGCCATGTTCCTCTATTTTTCCAACTATATCTTCTTCAGATGTGCTCAGCATCTCTTTCATTACATTCATCATCTCTTGTTTTACCTGGAAAATGATTTCTATCCTCAGTTCCTTTAAAGTCTCATACAGTTGTTTCTTTACTTCATTTGCTATCATTTCAGAAGTTTCAGGTGTGTGGCTCATGTTTTCTTCTGTGTGCATGTCTTTTTGGCATGTTTTGGAAGTACTAGAGGTGCGAGATTGCATTTTGCTCTTTTGTTTTGTCATTTTCCTGTATTCCACTGTGTGAGGTGAATCCTACGTGTACAGTTGAGATGCCAAGGCTAGGTGCTACTCGCAATGCACACCTTCAGCTCCAGCCAAGACTATCACTCTGGCTGTTTTGATGCTGGGTGGTGCCTTGGTGGAGCCCAGGCAGGATGCCAGGGAAGCTCTGAATTTCCCAGGCCAATGGGGGAGGGGTGCAGACTCCTACCTGTCTGTTGGTAAGGTCCCAAGCTGCACAGCCCGGTGGAATTCGCTGCATGCACCCCAACCTAAGTGAGGCCCAGAGAAGCATCTGCCAGGCCTCTCTGGGTGAATGTGTTGGGCCTAGGCAGGACCCCCGAGATGTCCTGAATGGCCTGGGCCAATCAGGGACAGACACAATCCGAATCCCCCACCAGGCTCCTGGTGAAGTCCCAAGCTGAAGGGCTAGGTGGAATCCTCTGGTCATGCCCCCAACTTAAGCCCAGTTCAGATCAGCCACCACTGGGCTGCCCCTGGCACAGGGCAGGGTGCTGGGAGGACCCCAGGGATGCCCCTAACATTTTTGGTCAACCGGGGCTGGGCGCCAATTTCTATGGGTCTAGTCACCCATTCCCAAGGTGCACAGCTAGGTGAGGTTGGCTGTGCATGCCCCAGACAGTCCGGAGCAGCCTGGGCCATACTGCTCCTGGTGAGTGGGTGGGGCACAGATAGGCAGGGCCCCAGGGATGCCCTGAAGGTCTGTGGCCAATGGGGGATGGACACAAACTCCTACCAGTCTCTTGGCAAAGTCCCAAGCTGCTTGGCAAGGCAGAACTCGCTGGTCACACCCCCAACTCAAGCCAGCTCGGAGCAGCTACTGCTGGGCCACCCCGGGCATGCAGGCAGGGTGCTGGGAGGACCCCAGGGATGCCCCAAACGTCTGTGGCTAATGGGGGCTGGCTGCTGATTTCTATGGGTCTTGTTGCCCGTTCCCAAGGTGCACAGTTAGGTGGGGTTGGCTGTGTATGCCCCAGACGGTCCCAAGCAGCCTCCACCACGCTGCTCCTGGTGAGTGGGCAGGGCACAGGTCCTTTGTTTTTTTTTTAGTTTATTGATAGTCTGTAAATGTATGAACAACCATTTTGAGGAATTCAAGAGATCCTGGGGTAACCATTGTTAATCTCCTGTTGTTATGTTTTGAAGACCTGTGTACCTTTCTGTGTTCTCTTTTGAAATGCTGTATTGTCTTTGACTTTATTCTGTTTTCTTTTGCTTTTTTTTTTTTGGTTCTGTTCTGTTTTGTTTTGTTCTATTCTCTTTAAAATGAAAAAAAAAGACATCAAAAAGATTATACACCACATTCAAGTGGGATTCATCCCAGGAATGCAAGGATGGTTCAACATACACAAATCAATAAATGTAATACACCATATCAATAGAGCCAGAGATGAAAATCACATACTCATTTCAATAGATGCAGAAAAAGCTTTTGACAAAGTCCAACAGTTTTTCATAATAAGAACTCTATGGAAAATTGGAATACATGGTCTTTACCTCAATCAGATAAAAGCCATCCATAACAAACCAACAGCCAGTATCACATTAAATGGTCAAAAACTGAAAGCTTCCACTTTAACAATGGGAACAAGACAAAGATGTCCATTATCACCATTCATATTCAATATAGTGCTGGAAACATTAGCATGGGAGGAAGATGTGCTATTCAGATAAGTGAGGCATATAGAACTCCAGCTAGACATAACCAAAGAAAATCTACACCCAGACATATAATAATCAAGACCCCAGAAATTCAACACAAGAACAGAATATTAAAAGCTGTTCAAGAAAAGAAATAGGTCACCTATAAAGGAAAACCCATCAGAATCACAAAAGACTTCTCAACACAAACCATCAAGTCAAGAAGAGCTTGGAGTGAAATATTTCAAGTTCTCAAAGAAAACAACTTCCAACCCAGACTGATGTAACCTACAAAACTATCTTTCAAAATTAATGGAGAAACAAGATACTTCCAAAACAAAGAACAACTGAAGGAGTTCATGACTGCCAAACCAACCCTACAATGAATACTGAAGGACATTTTAGAAAAAGATAAAAAAAAAGACCATGGTTCCAGGAAGAATGGCGGGGGGGATCACCAAGCGGGACAGACAATAGAATGGAGGGGAAAAGTACACAAGCCAGTGGCAGCAAATTTGCATGGCAGAGATGAGCCAGTGCATGTTGGCCATAACCATTAATGTAGGCAGCCTCAATTCACCAATAAAAAGAAACACAGGTAGAGTGAATCAGGAGACAAGATCCATCATATGCTTTATGCAACAAACACATTTAACTCAAAAGGCATTCATAGGTTAAAAGTCAAAGCAGAGAAAACAATGCTTTATGTGACAGCGAACCAGAAAAAAACAGTAGGAGTAACTTGCCCATCCGCTGCTGAATGGATAGCAAAGATATGGCATTTCTATACATTGGAAAGCTACTCAGCTATAAATAAAGATAACCTTGAGATGCTTGTAGGTAAATGGATACAACTTGAGAGCATGCTCATGGGTGAAAATGTTCAGTCACATGGGTGAACATTGTATTGTCTCCCTAGTATAAGAAATGGGGAAATTAGTGGGATCCAAAATACAAAATAGAGGTTGTGAAGGTGAAAGGGGAGGAGATGTCTCCGGGGGAAGGCAAAGGTCATTGTTAATCTATGATTCTGTTTTGAAGCCCTGTATTCTTCCCATGGTTCTGTTTAGCTTGGTTTTATTGTTTACTTATGTCTGATTTTATTATAGTTGATGGCATGGACAGCGATTGCAAAAATAACAAAATGGATTATACCAGTCATTATTGTTTTCCTCTTATCTCGTTTCAAAGTCTTTATTGCTTTACTTGTTTTCTATTGATTGATTTTATTCTATTTTGCTTTGTTTGGTTTTGTTATGTGTAATGGTACAAGCAGCTACTTTGAAGACAATTTGCATCATGGTAATCTCTGTTGTATTCCTGCAGTCTTGTTTGAAATCCTGTATTGCTTCCATTGTTTTCTTTTGATTGGTTTTATTCTATTCTGTTTTATTTGATTGTTTTATACCTGAGGATATGGGCAGTTATTTTGAAGATAATAAGAGGCATTATGGTAGCCATTATTGATTTCCTTTCATCTTGTTTTGAGGTCTTGTATCATGTTCATTGTTTTGTTTTGATTGACTATTCTATTTTATTTTGTTTGTTTTTATTATGTCTCATGATATAAACAGCTACTTTGAAGATAACAAGATGCATTATGGTACCCACTGTGGTATTCCAACTGCCTTGTTTTGAAGTCCTGTATTGCTTTCATTGTTTTGTTTTGATTGCTCTTACTTTGTTCTGTTGTGTTTGATTTTAATATGCCTGATGGTATGGGAAGTTATTTTGAAGATAGAAAGGGGCAACCATGGCAAATATTGTTGGTTTATTTTTCTTTTGTTTTGAAGTCTTATATCACAGTCTTTGCTTTGTTTTGATTGAACATTATGTTTTATTTTGTATTTGTTTTATTCTCTTCAAAAAATAAATAAATAAATAAATAAATAAATAAATCACTGGGATTCCGTCTTACTCCAAAAAGAATTTCCAGGATCAAAAAAGCAACCAATAAATGCTGGAAAGGCTATGGCGGAAAAGGAATTCTTCACTGTTGACTGGGAGTGTAGAGTGGTGCTACCACTGTAGAAAGCAGTCTGGAGGTTCCTCAAAAAGCTAGGTTTGGAAGTCCCATTTGACCTAGCTATTCTTCTGGTCATATTCCCAGAAAAAGTGAAATCATCATACCACAGTGATATATGTGCACCCTTGTTTATAGCAACACAATTTGTAATAGCCAAATCTTGGAAACAACCCAAATGCCCATCAACTGAGGAATGGATAAAAATGATGTAATACTTTTATACAAGTAGTATTCAGCTATAAAGAAGGATCACTTTGAGGCATTTATAGGTAAATGCATGCAACTTGAGAACACACATAAGTGAAATAAATCAAACTCACATGTGTAAACACCATATCATCTCCCTAGTGTAAGTAACTGAAAGACTCAATAAGATACAAAATCCCCAATAAGTATGGGGAAAGGGTAAGAAATTGATAAGGGAAAAAACAACTCAGGGAAATGGAGAAAAGAAGGGAAAAGAAAAGATATAAATTTGTGTGTGTGTGTATATATATATATATATATATATATATATACACTTATGATAGGTAAGATGATGTACTACAATTTTTATTAGTTCTTAGAACAAGACAGCTAACATTCATAGGACTGGACCAATTCCATGTGCCTGGAAATCTGAGCAACTCTCGAAGAAAACTATACAAAATAACAACCTTATCTATCTTCATACGATCTTGTTTAGAAAGCCTATATTGTTATTGTTTTGCGCTATTATCTGTCTTTATTGTTTTTTGTTATTCTTGCACTTAATTCTGGTATGCCTTCTAGCAAAGAAAGGATAGATGCACATGTATATGCTTATACATGCCTAGAACTATTCCTAAAGAGTTTACAAGAACAGATTTTATTAAGTATCAAGATATGAACAACTACTTTGAAGCTCAGAGGGAAGGCAGAGGCAGGCTTTGCTCAGAGAGCATTCCAACAATGAGAGTGGTTGCTGTCTGGTAGCCAGCTCAGAGGGAAGGCAAGGGCAGGCTCTGCTCAGAGCACATTCCATGGGACAAAGGGAAATGCTGCTTGCTGGTAAGGAGCTCAGAGGGAAGGCAGAGGCAGGCCCTGCACAGAGTGCATCCCAACAATGGGAGTGGCTGCTCTCTGGTAACCAGCTCAGAGGGAAGGCAGAGGCAGGCTCTGCTCAGAGCACTTTCCAACAATGGGAGAGGCTGCTCTCCCATAACCAGCACAGAGGAAAAGCAGAGGCAGGCTCTGCTCAGAGTGCATTCCAACAACGGGAGCAGCTGCTCTCTGGCAACCAGCTCAGAGGGAAGGCAGAGACAGGCTCTGCTCAGAGAACACTCCAAAGAAGGGAGAGGCTGTTCACCCTGCCCATTCACCTGGGGGGGGCCCAGCGGCTGCTGTTCTGGACCTGGCTTGAGTTGAGGGCATGACCTGTGAGTTCCACTTGGCTGTGCAGCTTGGGACTTTGCCAGGAGACCTGTGGGAGTTTGTGTCCATCCCCCATCACCCAGGGACATTTCGGGCATCACTGGGGACCTGCCTGCACCCCACATGCCCTCCAGGAGCACCATGGGGGTGGCTGCTCTGGGCCCAGCTTGAGTTGGAGGCGAGCACAGTGGACTCCACCCAGCTGTGCAGCTTGGGACCAGGCAACCAGATCCATAGAAATTGGCGCCCATCACCCTTCAGCCACGAATACTCAGGGTGTCCCTGGGGTCCTGCCTGCACTCCGCCCATTCACATGGATCAGCCCAGTGGTGGCTGCTCTGGGCCTGATTTGGGTTGGGGGCATGGCAAGCAAATTATACCTAGCCTTTCAGCTTAGGACTTCCCCAGGAGCCTGGTGGGGGACTGTGCCTGCCTCCATTGGCCCGGACCATTCAGGGCATCTCTGGGGTCCTGCCTGGGCCTAACTCACCTAGAGCAGCCTGGCAGCTGCTTCTCTGGGCCTGACTTGAGTTGGGAGTGCACACAGCAAATTCCACCTGGCTGTGCAGCTAGGGACCTTGCCAAAACTAGAAGGAGTTTGTGCCGCATCCCCATTGGCCTGGAGAGTTTGGAGCTTCCCTGGCACACTACCTGGGCTCCACCCAGACACTGCCCAGCAACAGAACAGCCACAGTGGTAGTCTTGGCTGGAGCTGAAGGTGAGCATTGTGAGTTTCACCTAGCCTTGGGACCTCAACTGCACACGTTGGATTCACCTCCCACAGTGGAACACAGGAAAATGACAAAACAAAAGAGAAAAATGCAATCTTGCACCTCCACTCCTTCCCAAACAAGCCAAAGAGACAATGACATAGAAGAAAATATCAGCCACACACCTGACACTTCTGAAGTAATAGCAACTGAAGTAAAGAAACAACTCTATGAAACTTTAAAGGAACTGAGATTAGAAATGATTTCCCAGGAAAAACAAGAGATGATAAATGTAATGAAAGAAATGCTAAGCATATCTAAAGAAGAAATAGTTAGAAAAAGAGAGGAACACGGCAAAAAGATGTAAACCTTGAAGGAAGAATACAAGAAAGAATTAGAATGCATGAAAGAGATATCCATGAAATCAAGAATGCCATTGAAAGCTGGAGAAGCCACCTCAATGAATGTGAAAATGGAATTTCAGACCTTAAAGACATGATAGCAGCTAGTGAGGAAGAAAGAAAACATCTTTTAAAAATCAAAAGGAATCAGAAAATAGCAATTCAGCAGTTTCAAGATGATGCAAAGAAAAAAAATATAAGACTAATAGGTGTAAAGGAAAAAGACGGAGAAAACACAAATGTTATAAAATCACTATTTAACTCAAAATTTTCCAAACATGGTAAAGGAAAACAACACACAGATAACTAAAACATATAGAACTCCAACCACAGATAACCAAAATAAATCAACACCCACACATATAATTATCAGCATTCCAGAAATTCAACATAAGAACAGACTATTAACAGGTGTGAGAGAAAATAAACAAATCCCCTAAAAGGAAAGCCCAGGAGAATCACAGCAGATTTCTCAAAACAAACAATGAAGTCAAGGAAAGCACAGAGTGAATTATTTCAAGTCCCAAAGGAAAACAACTTCCAACCCAGACTCATGTACCCTGCAAAACTATCCTTCAAAATGCATGGAGAAATAAGATATGTCCATGACAAAGAGCAGCTGAAGAACTTCATGGCCACCAAAACAATCCTGCAAACAATACTGAAAGATACTCTAGCTAGACATGAAAATAGCTATGACATCGAAAATATCAACAGAAGAACACCAAGCAGGGAAAACAATTAAGCAGAGGGAAAAGGTAAAGAAACTACTGCAGGAAGATATCATGACTAAAACAAGCCAGTATATATCAGTTATAAACATTAATGTAAATGGCCTCAATACACCAATCAAAAGGAACAGACTGGCACAATGGATCAAGAAACAACATCCTACCATATGCTGTCTACAAGAAACCCATCGAACCCAAAAGGAAATTCATAGACTGAAAGTCAAAGGATGGAAAACAATAATCCATGCAACAGGAACACAGAAAAAAGCACAGGTAGCTATTCTGTTCGCAGATAATGTGAATTTCAAGCAAACAACGGTCAAAAGAGATAAAGAAGGTCACTACATACTAGTTAGAGGAAAACTCCAAGAGGAAGAAATAACAATCTTAAATATATATGCACCAAATATGGGAGCACCCAACTATATAAAACAGACATAAATAGAAATGAAAAAGCCAATAAGCAATAACATAATTATAAGAGGAGACCTTAACAAACACTTGAGTCAATGAGACAGATCAACTAGACAGAAAATTAGCAAAGAAATAACAGAATAGAATCAAACCTTTGAAGAAACGGACCTGGTAGATGTCTACACAGTTTTCCACCCAGCAACATCAGAGTATACATTCTTCTCAGCTTCACATGGTACATTCTCCAGAATAGACCATGTATGGGCCCATAAAACATGCTTAAATAAATGCAAAGGAATTGAAATTATCCCATGCATACTATCTGATCACAGTGCCATCAAACTGGAAATTAATGACAAAAGAAAATGCAAAAACTCCATAAACACATGGAAATTAAATAGCACACTCCTGAACAATCAGTGGGTCACAGAGGAAATTAAAGAAGAAATTAAACAATATCTACAAGCAAGTGAAAATACAAATACAGCCTACTGGAACCTGTGGGATGCAATGAAAGCAGTCCTTAGAAGTAAACTTATTGCGGTGAATTCTTACATCTGAAAAATGGAATGAACACAAATAAACAATCTGATGTTACACCTGAAACATCTAGAAAAAGAAGAACAAGCCCAACCAAAACCAAAACAAGGAAGGAAATTGTAAAGATCCAGGCAGAAATAAATGCAATTGAGACTAAGAAAACAATACAAAGAATCAATGAATCAAACAGCTGGTCCTTTGAAAGAATAAATAAAATTGATAAGCTGCTAGCCAACCTTATTTAAAAAAGGAAAGAGAAAACTCAAATCCATGCAATAAGGAATGAAAAGGGTGAAATCACGACAGAACCTATGGAAATACAGAAGATCATCAATACCTATTTCAAAAATCTTTATTCTCATAGGTTTGATAACACTGAAGAAATAGACAGATTTTTAGAAATATACCAATTACCAAAACTGGGCCAAGAGGATGTAAAACTACTGAATAATCCAATTTCAGTTAATGAAATCGAAAATGTAATTAGAACCTTACCAACGAAGAAAAGTCCAGGTACTCATGGATTGACAACTGAGTTCTACAAGAAACTCAAGGAAGACTTAATGACAACACTCCTCAAACTCTTCAATGAAATTGAAAGGGAAGGAAGTCTCCCTAAATCATTCCTGGAAGCAAGTATTACCCTAATACCAAAACCAGAGAAAGACCCAACCAAGAAAGAGAACTACATGCCATCTCTCTAGTGAACATAGATGCAAAAATCCTCAATAAAATACTGGCAAACAGAAACCAGGAAATCATCAAGAAGATTATACACCATGACCAAGTGGGATTCATACCAGGAATGCAAGGATGGTTCAACATACGCAAATCAATAAATGTAATACACCATATCAATAGAGCCAAAGATAAGAACCACACGGTCATCTCAATAGATGCAGAAAAAGCTTTTGATAAAGGCCAACATGCTTTCATGAAAAGAACCCTACAGAAAATTGGAATAGATGGGCTTTACCTCAATCTGACAAAAGCCATCTATGACAAACCAACAGCCAGTATCACATTAAATGCTCAAAAACTGAAAGCTTTCACTCTAAAATCGGGAACAAGACAAGGATGTCCACTTTCACTGCTCCTATTCAATATAGTGCTGGAAACATTAGCCAGAGCAATTAGACAAGAGACAGAAATAAAAGGAATAAGAATAGGAAAGGAAGAAGTTAAATTATCACTATTTGCAGATGACATGATACTCTACATAGAAGACCCACAAAATTCCATAGAAAGACTTCTGGATATCATAACCAAATTCAGTAATGTAGCTGGATACAAAGTCAATACTCAGAAATCAGTCACATTCCTATAACAGACAACAAACGCACTGAGAGAGAAATACGAGAATCCAACCCTTTACAAAAGCAGCCAAAAAATGAAATACTTAGGAATCAATCTCACAAAGGAAGCAAAAGATCTATTCAATGAAAATTACACTACTCTGAACAAAGAAAGCGAAGAGGATCTCAGAAAATGGAAAGACATTCCATGCTCATGGATAGGAAGAACAAGCATAGTGAAAATGGCCATTCTCCCAAAATTATTATACAGATTTAATTCAATTCCCATCCAAATACTGTTAGCATACCTCACAGATCTAGAGAAATCATTCTTAAATTCATCTCGAACCAGAAAAGACCTAGAATAGCAAAGGCACTTCTGGTTAGCAAGGGCAGGACAGGAAGCATCACAATCCCAGACTTGAAAGTATACTACAAAGCTACTGTAATCAAATCACCATGGTACTGGAATCAAAACAGACCTGAGGCTCAATGGAATAGAAGATACAACCCCAAGTACAAACACACTCACCTACCTTATCTTTCACAAAGGGGCCAAACATGTTCACTGGAAGAAAGATAGCCTCTTTAATAAGTGGTGCTGGAAAAACTGGCTTTCCATATGCCAAAAGCTAAAATTAGACACAAGCCTATCACCATACACTGAACTAAAGTCAAAATGGTTCAAAGATCTAAATATTAAAACAGAAACACTAAATCTGCTGGAAAACAAAGTAGGTAGGAATCTTGAAAACATAGGGGTAGGTGGAGAATTCATGAACAAAAGCCAAACTGCATGGGAAACACTTCCCAGAGTCAACAATTGGGATCTTGTCTTGTTAAAAAGTTTTGCATGTCAAAAGAAATGTCCAACAGAGTGAAAAGAAAACCCACAAACTGGGAAAATATTCTAGTCAACTACCCCTCAGACAAAGGCCTTCTATCTAGAACATATAAGGGATTAAAAAATATCAGGCCCTTGAAATTCAAAGACCCAATCCAAAAATGGGCATCTGAGATGAAAACACACTTCTCAGCTGAGCAAATACGAATGGCAAACAAATACATGAAAAAATGTTCAGTATCATTGGCTATTAGAGAAATGCAAATTAAAACAACTGAGATTTCATCTCACTCCAGAAAGAATGGCCAGGATCAAGAAAACCAACAATAAATGCTGGAGAGGCTGTGGGGAAAAAGGAACACTTCACTGTTGATGGGAATGCAGACTGGTGCAACCACTGTGGAGATCAGTATGGAGGTTTCTCAAAAACCTAGGACTGGAAGTCCCATTTGACCCAGCTGTTCCACTTCTGGGCATATTCCCAGAAGTGAAATCGTCTTACCACAGTGATATATGTGCACCCATGTTTATAGCAGCAGAATTTGTAATAGCCACATCTTGGAAACAACCCAAATGCCCTTCAATCGAGGATTGAATAAAAAAGATATGGTACTTTTATACAATGGAGTAATATTCAGCTATTAAAAATGATCACATTGAGGCTTTTATAGGTAAATGGATGAGACTTGAGACCATACTCATAAGTGAAATAAACCACATGTGTAAACACTGCATTGTCTCCCTAGTGTAAGAAACTGACTCAATAAGATACAAAATTCCTGGTAAAAGTGGAAAAATGGTTCTGAAATCCAATGGTGCTTTTATTCTTTGATTTGATTGGTTTAAGCCCCTTTCATACTATTTGAAGGCAATATGTGAGAAGATAGGAACAGCTCTTTTGAAAAATGAGACACTACGGTAGCCATTTCTGGTTTATTGTTATCCGACTTGAAGACCTGTAATGCTATTCTCTTTTACCTTATACTACTTTGTTTTGTTTGAGTTTATTGTCTGTAAATGTATGAACAACCATTTTCAAGAAAGCAAGAGACACTAGGGTAACCATTGTTAATCTCCTGTTGTTATGTTTTGAAAACCCGTATAGCTTGCAGTGTTCTGCTTTGAAATGCTATATTATGTTTGACTCTATTCTGTCTTCTTTTGCTTTTTTTTGTTCTGCTTTGTTTTGTTCTATTCTCTTTAAAATATGAAAATAAAAATAAATAAATAAATATAAATAAATAAATAAGAAAACAAGACATTATGGTAGCCATAGCTTATTTCTTATCTTCATGTTCTGAAGTCCAATAATGCTTTTATTCTTTGGTTTGATTCGTTTAAGTCTGTTTTCTACAACTTGATTGCAATATATGAGGAGATATGAATAGCTCTTTTGAAGATAACAAAAGACATTAAGGTAGCCGTTGTTGATTTCTTATTGTCTGGCGAAGGCCTGCTATGATTTCACTCTTTTGTTCTTACTGGTTTTATATTATTTTGTTTAGTTTAACTTTATTGTGTGAGAAGGTATGAACACCCATTTTGAAGAAAACAAGAGACACTAGGGTAGCCAGTGCCCATTTCCTGTTGTTTTGTTTTGAAGTTCTGTATTGCTTGCATTGTTTCATTTCAACCTGCTTTGTTGTGTTTTTTTTTCTTTCTTGTTTTGTTTTGTTTTATTCTCTTTAAAAATAAAGTGGGAATTGAGGCTCCATTTGACCCAGCTATTCTCCTTCTGGGCATATTTCCAGAAGAAGTGAAATCATCATACCACAGTGATATATGTGCACCCATGTTTATAGCAGCACAATTCGTAATAGCCAAATCTTGGAAACAACCCAAATGCCCATCAGTTGAGGAATGGATAAAAATGGCATGGTACTTTTATACAATGGAGCACTATTCAGCTATAAAGAAGGATCACATTGAGGCTTTTATAGGTAAATGGATGCAACTTGAGACCATACTCATAAGCAAAATAAATCAAACACACATGTGTAAACACTGTATTGCCTCCTTCGTGTAAGAAATTGAAAGACTAAATAAGATACAAAATCTTCAATAAATATTATGGAAGGGTAAGAAACTGCTCAAAGGGGAAAAAACTCAGACAGGCAAAAGAAGAAAAGAAGGAAGAGAAAAGAAAAAAGATATAAATTTGCATATATATACACTTAAGATAGCTAAGATGATTTTACTACTAATTCTATTAGTTCTTAGAACAAAGCAGTTAACATTCAAAGGATTAGATCAATTTTGCATGTCTGCCTCTGGTAATCTGCAACTCTTTTGAAGATAACTATACAAATAACAACCTTTGTTACATTCCTACCACCTTGTTTTGAAAGCCTATATTGTTATTGTTTTGGGCTGTTACTGTTACCTATTTGTGTCTTTTGTTTCTTGTTTTTCTTGTGTTTTGTTTTGCTACTCTCTGTAACACAGAAAGGATAGATGTACATGTATGGGTTTATACATGCCTAGAACTTCTCCAAAAGAGTTTACAAGAACTGATTTTATTAAGGGTGATGGTATGAACAACTGCTTTGAAGAAAATGAGACATTCTGTTAACCATTGCTGATTTCTTATCATCATGTTTTGAAGTCCAATAATGCTTTTATTCTTTGATTTGATTGGTTTTAGTCTGCTTTCTATTATTTGATTGCAATATGTGAGGAGGCATGGACTGCTATTTTGAAGAAAACAAGAGACATTATCGTAGCCATTGTTGATTTCCTACTGTCTGGTTTTAAAGGCCTGTAATGCTCATTCTTTTGTTCTGATTGGTTTTATACTATTTTGTTTGTTTGAATTTATAGTGTGAAGGTATGAACAACTATTTAATAGAAAACAAAAGACACTACAGTAGCCACTGTTGATTTTCTGTTGTCTTGTTTTGAAGCCCTGTGTTGCTTGCATTGTTCTGTTCTGATCTGCTTTGTTCTGTTTTGTTTTGTTTTATTCTCTTTTAAAAAGAAGTTGTGATATGTTTACAATGGAGTACTACTGAGCCATAAAGAAGGATAAACTGGATATTTTTATAGGCAAATGGCTGCAATTTGAGCCCATACTCATTAGTGAAATAAATAAGGCACACATATGCAAACATCATATTGTCTCACTAGTGTGAGAAACTGAAAGTAACATATATATATATATATATATATATATATATATATATATACATACACACACATTTATATGTATATAAAAAAAGATAGTTATACTATGGATTTCTGAGTTCAATGAAGAGAAATATTGGTGCTGGTATTGTTCAAACAATTGTATGCAGATGTCTTGTGCCATGAATGAATGATTTGGGCATGACAATGTGCATTGTATGTACCATTGTTGCCCCTGATTGACATGTTTTGATATTTTGTTTTAGTTTCTTCTCCTCCTCCTCCTCCTCCTCCTTCTTCTTCTTCTTCTTCTTTCCCTGAAATAAAATGGATTTTTATAAAAGACTATTATAGGGGAAAAGACTGCGAAATTCTGATTTAAAAGTAATAAAAAAACTCTAAATAGAGTATAACATGCCCATGTATGTGAAGACTCTCTGTCAGAAATATATCAGGTTGCCCAATATATAATTTTTTCAAGTTAATTATTTATATACATTAAAACATAATAAAATAATAATTCTAAAAAAGTTTTTTATAAAACTTGACAAAATGATCCTAAAATGCTTTGGGACTGAGAATAGCTACAATAATTTTGAATGAAATAAAATAGGATGGTTTGCTGAAAAGAGACAACAAAACATTATAAATCTATTCTAAAACAGTATAATTGACAGAGATAGAAAAGTAGGTTAGTGGGAAAAAGTGCTCATCAAAATAACTCCTGATTTGAGAAACTTGTTATATAGCAATGGTAGCAATCAATATCAATGAGTGGTGGGTAATTTACCTTAACGAAAAAAAGATCCTTATATAACACTTATACATCAAATAAAATACAGTTAGATTAAATGTAAAGGACCTAACTTGACCAAAAATAGAAAATTTATCTCTATGTAACAATAATTCCCAAATGTTCCCAACACTGTACCTTTGTGGACCACACTAGAACAAGAAGAAATATTTCACAGGTGACTAAGGAAACAAACATAAGAGTATTTAAGACAAAATTATACTGACAAAAATAGTGAAGCTTCAATGTCCATTATAGGAACAATTAATGAATTGTGGAATATTCTTATAATATAGAACCATACAGTAATGAAAAATTAAGGAAACAGAGCTATATATGTTAGTAAGAATAAATTCACAAACTGTGTGAAGCATTAAAACATTCCAAAATGCTGTATGCAAAATAACAGCATTTATAGAAAGTAGAAAATATGCAAAATAACACTATATATTGTTTGCAAGTTTATACATATATAATAAAAATATAAAGTCACACCTTACAAGGATAAACACCAAATTCAGGACAAAGATTTTAAAAGGAAATGAATAACATAATGGTAAATTTTTAATATTTTGCAAGATTTGAATGGTAGGTCCAGGGATATTTTTATATTGATTTTTATACATTTCAAAATAGAAAAATGCTTATTCAACATACCAGTAATTTCAAATTTTCTATATGTTAAAAGCCTGAACAAAAATGAAATTCCTCTGAAAATTAAGGATTGTTCATGATCAGAACAGAGCATACATCTATTTTCCCAATCAGTTTCATTCTCCTTTGGATGGAAGCAGAGTCAATTTTAAATTCAGTACATCAGGGTTCAGACATCCCCAAGTCCCACAATCCAAGTCTGTCTCTGACCCAGCCCAAAAGTCCTGAGGGAAGGGACATAAGAAGAAGATGGAGAGAGAGAACATCTGTGGTGGGGGTAATAGAGAAAAGGTCAGGGTCTTGGGTTCTTGTGGATTCTGTTCTCTCCTTTAGCCTTGGAAGAGCATGGGAAGCAATGTATCAGTCACAGGGCATGCAGGAGCTGCAGGAAAAACATCATTGGCTCATTTGTTTGTTCATTCATGTCTTAATTCCACATACAGTATATTTATCGAGCACCTACTATTGTATGTGGCAGGTATTCTGCTTGGTCTTAGTTCATGGTACAAGTAAAAAATGAACCCACTCACTACAACTCAACACCTTTCTCTGGGTTCTGAACTACCTCCCATACCCATATTCATCTTTGCCACCAGTCAGAACTTCCAAGTTTTTTTGGATATGATCTGTTAGTTGATTTTAGCAATACTTTCTTATTTGTTGAAAATATATATCACATGGAAACTGAAATCTACAACTGTGTATGGGGAGAGACCTTGGAGTTTTTGTCTTCACATTCATTCCACTCCCACACTGTAGGGTCCCACCTCCAGAGTCCCAAGGACATAACTTGAAAATCTCCCAAATCCAAGGTTCTACCAGTTGCATAGAGTCGAAAGCCACTGAGGATTCTAAGACACATTTGGACAGTGAAAAAGAGAGTATTCATAACTGCTTACTGAAGTTGCCTCACACTCACAGGGCCTCCTGTGATGTTATAACTTGTCCTGAACTTCTGTTGCCAGTCCATGGCCATGGCCTTTATCTCTCTCCCTAAGGCCTAAGATCCACTCCCAAACTCACCTGTCACAGGTTCCACCACCTGTAGACATAGGTGACTGTGAAACTCACCACAAGCAGGACTTTGAGGCCCAGGAGGAAGGCCATGAAGATGAAGGCAGATGTCTCTTGACCTAAATGCCACAGAGCAGAAAAAGTCATCAAATGGGACTCTGTGAGTTTAAGTGTTTTCTCTAAGGTCGGTTAGCCAGAAAGTTCCAGAACCACCAAGTGGTACCTGATTTGATTCCAATCCTGAACTCTTTTTTGTCTTTGTTTTTGTTTTGTTTTGCTCTCTCAGAAGATGATTTTGACCTGTGAGGCTTTGAATTTCACACAATAAATATTGATTTGAATATCTGACATCCACCAATGTGAATGATACTCACTGTACAAATAACTTTAGAAGTACAGAGCTGAATGCAATCACTGCCAATTCTCTAATTTAATGTAACCTTTGCTATAACCTTTGCTCTCAGGAAGATGTTATCATTAGTAACATTTTATAGATGAATAAATAGAGTCTCTGAGAGATAAGGACTCAATGGCGTACATTTCCAAAACTATAATTACTAGAAACTGTATTTTAAAATAATTTTATCTGAATTCAAATACAGTAACAGTAGTTACTGATAGTGACTGTTGCTTATGGTAGAAATACATGTAGACTATATGTAGTGCATACTTTTATTAATTGAGACTCTATGAACAAGAACTTTTCTTAGGCTCTAGCTATCAGAGAGCAAATTGGACATAGGAAAGTCATATATCTTGTAAGAATTAAGTGGAAGAACCTGTTCTGTCATCACAGCACACATTATGCAGCCTAGGGTGAGGCTGTTCAAGTAAATCTTCTAGAACAATATACAGGTGACTTTGCTTCCACATAACTCAGACTATTTTAACAAGAAAGTTTTGCTGACAACCATTTGTTAAAGAAGCTATCATTCCTCCAGGATATGCTTTTGGCCTTTTTGTCAAAGATAAAATAGTTGAATGTGTCTGGGTTTGTTTCTGCATCCTCTATTCTGTTTCATTCATTCACATGTCTGGTTTTTCTTGTTTGGTTGGTTGGGGTTTTTTTGCTTTTGTTTTTTGCCAGTACCATGCTGTTATTATCACTGTAGCTTTGCAATATGACTTCAAATCTGGGATTGTGGTGCCTCCTGCTTTGCTCTTGTCCAGGATTGCTTTTGCTATTCTGGGTCTCTTATATGGGAAACCCAAAATGTAAATAAAAACAAAATAAAAGATAGTTAATAGGAAGCAGGGAGATGGCTTTTTTTCAAATGGGAAGGAAATTAAGAGAGGGAGGGAGAGCAAAGGAAAAGTGGATGAAAAAAAGAATTGATATGTATTATGTACATGTACCAGCTCCCCACAAGAAATTTTAATCATTATGCAATGTAAACATGTACATACTAATAAAAATAAAAACTGAAAACAAAACAAAAAAAGAAAAAAATCTTTCCAGGTAGCAGCATCTAAAGGAAGCCATTGAATAGAGGCTAGTCTGGTTTTCCAAGGATTCACAGATGTCCAATTTGGCCGACACCTCAGTTATCATCAAGTTCCCTCTCTCAGTGCTTCATGAAATCCACTCAGGAGAGAAGGGTGACCCAGCTGCCTACAAGAAAATATGTAAATTTACCTGTGCTCCCAGTGGACTTGTTTATGGTGTGGGGTGCTGTGGGCAATACGAGGTTGGCCTGGATGGAAGGCTGTTTCTCTTGCTGCACCCTGCAGGTAAATACATGCTCAGGCCCCTGCACTGATAAGTTCACCAACTGTGAGCATTCTTTGGTGTAGGAGCCATCAGTATTCTTCTTGGACACAAGTTCCTCAGTTCCCTTGAGTGCATGGCAGTCTTCCAGCCAGGTGATGTGCACATTCTCTGGATAGAATCTCTGCACATGACAAGTGATGATCACCAAATCAGAGAAGACTGGAGAATGGGACACTGTCACTGCAGGGGGCACTGAAAAAGCCCAGAAAAAGCAGACAGTTACATTAGGATGTCCATTGAGAGCTCCATGGGGATGGGGACCACTACTTAGAGATAGGCTCAGAGCCTTTCACCAAGGAGGATTAGATATTGGTTAGCAGAGGAAATGCATGATGAAATAGCACTGTGAGTCCATAAGGGAACTCATTTGGATGGATGGATGAATGGGTGGAAAGGTAAACGTATGGATGAACAGATGAATGGATGGATGGACGGATGGATGGATGGATGGATAGATAGGTGAAGAGCAGAAAGGTGGGTGAGATTGATGAAAACATCCTAATCTTTCTTTTCTTTTTTACTTTGGCATTAAAAATGAAGTATAAATTAAACTAGGAAGCTACAGACCAGTTGACTCATTCTATGAATAGATAATTCTAGCATTTGAAGATTTATAGACACTAAGTTTTAAAGTCCAAGACACTCCTAGTTACTAGTTGTTTTGGTTACTTTTCCTTCGTTGCTGAGACAAACACCTGCCACCAAAGTGAAGCAAGGAAAGGCTTATTTAGCTCACAGTTTCTGGAGATTTCAGTCCATAATTAGCTGGGTCCAAGGCAAGGTGGCACAGCACAGGGACAGCACTTCAAGGCAGCAGCCAGAGCAAAAAAGCCAGAGCAAAAGAGCAAAATGCAAGCCTCTTCTCTACTCTCAAATTGTACACAGGCCACCCCACCCCACCTTCCTGGTGGGTGTAACACAAAATATCCTTTCTCTTCATTGCACAGGATGAGGATATTTACAAAGAACCTTGACTCCCTGCTGAGTCTCTCAGTTAAACTTTTAAACTGTGCAAGTTGACACAATGTATTAACCATAACACTAGTATTTTACATAAGAAGGAACTGCCAAAGTCACAAGTGGCATTAAGTGGGATTCCTTTACTATAATTACTAGAAACTGAATTTTAAAATAATTTTATCTGAATTCAATATGATCTGTTAGTTGATTTTAGCAATACTTTCTTATTCGTTGCAAATATATATCACATGGGCACTGAAATCTATAACTGTGCTTTTACCATTATGGAACTTTGATAACCAGACTATAAAGCTGTAAGCAATTATGATACCAGGCTTTTGAAATTAGGATCTAATACATGCATAATTTTTCATCAGATCTTCAGCTACACAATAGAATATATTCACAATGAGGAATACTGAATGAATTTTGAAATCTTTTTTTTTAATTTGGAAATCTTACAAAATAGGGTAGACAACAGACTGGTAGGGACCCACACCAATTACACCATCAGCCCTGGACATTTTTAAAGTCCTTGGGGTCCTGCCTGGGCTCTGCCCAGTCACCTTGGAGCAGCAGAGCAGCCACAGCTCTGGGCATGGTGCAAGGCATGCACAGCAAATTTCACCTAGCCATGCAGCTTGGGACCTCACCAGCAGACTGGTAAGGACCTGTGCCAATTCCACCATCTGCCCAGGACATTTGAAGCATCTCTGGGGTCCTGCCTGGGCTCTGGCCAGCCACCCCAGAGCAGCATAGAAGCCACAGCTCTGGGTATGGTGCGAGCTGAAGGAGCCCACAGTGAATTTCACCTAGCTGTGCAGCTTGGGACCTCACCAGCAGAATGGTAGGGAAATGCGTAAATTCCACCATCAGCCCAGGATGTTTGGGGCATCCCTGGGCTCCTCACTGGGCAATGCACAGCCACCCTGGAGCAGCATAGCAGCCACAGCTCTGGGCCTGGTGTGAGGTGAAGGTGCACACAGCAAATTTCATTGAGCCATGCAGCTTCGGAGGTTGCGAGCAGACTGGCAGGGACCTATGCCAATTCCACCATCAGCCCAGGAAGTTTTTAACATCCTTGGGGTCCTGCCTTGGCTCTGCCCAGCCATGCCAAGCAGCATAGCAGCTGCAGCTCTTGGCCTGGCATGAGCCAAAGGCATACACAGCAAATTTCACCTAGCCATGCAGTTTGGAACTTCAAGAGCAAGTAGGGACACATGCCAATTTCACCATCGGCCCAGGAAGTTTGGAGCATCCCTGGGGTCCTACCTGGGCTTAGCCCAGCCTCCCTGGAGCAGAGTAGCACCTGCAGCTCTAGGCCTGGTGCAACCTGGAGGCATGCATAGCGAATTTCACCTAGCTGTGTAGCTTGGGACCTTGCAAGCAGCCTGGTAGGGACCTGTGCCAATTCCACCATCAGCCTGGGAGGTTTTCAATGTCGCTGGTGTCCTGCCTGGACTCCACCCAGCCACCTTGGAGCAGCATATCATCCTCAGCTCTGGGCCTGGTGAGACTCAAACGCACACACAGCAAATTTCACCTAGCTGTGCAGCTTGGGACCTCGAGAGCAGCCTGTTAGGAACCCACACCAATTCTACCATCAGCCCAGGATATTTGGAGCATTCCTGGGGTCTTGCATGGGCTCCATTCAGCCACTGGCCAGCAATACAGCAGCCACAGTAGTAGTCTGGCTGGAGCAGAAGGCATGCACTGTGGATTGCACCTAACCTTGGAGCCTTGGAACCTTGTATGTTGGATTCACCTGCCACAGAGGGATACAGGAAAATGACAAAACAAAAGACCAAAATGCAACCTCGTACCTCCAGTCCATGCCAAAGCCAAAGAGTCAGAGACACAGAATGAAGTATGAGCCACATACCTGAAACTTCTTAAATGATAGCAACTGAAGTAAAGAAACAACTCCATGAAGCTGTAAAGGAACAGGGATTAGGGGAAGGCAGAGACAGGCTCTGCACAGAGTGCATTCCAACAACGGGAGCGGCTGCTATCCGGTAAACAGCTCAGAGGGAAGGCAGAGGCAGACTCTGCTCTCAGTGCATTCCATCAGACAAAGGGAAATGCTGCTTGCTGGTAAGGAGCTCAGAGGGAAGGCAGAGGCAGGCTCTGCACTGAGTGCATTCCAACAACAGGAGCGGCTGTTCACCCCGTCAGTTCGCCTGAGGTGGCCCAGCAACTGCTGCTCTGGGTCTGGCTTGAGTAGAGGGCGTGACCATCGAGTTCCACTTGTCTGTTTGGCTCGGGACTTTGCCAGGAGGCTGGTGAGAGTATGTGTCCATCCCCCACTGCCCTCAGACATTTGGGGCATCCCTGGGGTCCTGCCTGCGCCCCACCCACTCTCTAGGAGCAGCGTGGGGGTGGCTGCTCTGGGCCCGGTTTGAGTTGGAAGCTAGCACAGCGGACTCCACCTAGCTGTGCAGATTGGGACCAGGCAAACAGACCCATAGAAATCTGTGCCCACTCCCCTTCAGCCACAAACATTCAGGGAGTCCCTGGGGTGCTGCCTGCATTCCATCCATTCACCTGGATCTGCCCAGTGGTGGTTGCTCGTGGCCCGACTTGGGTTGGGGGTGTGGCCAGCAAATTCCACCTAGCCTTTCAGCTTGGGACTTGCCCAGGAGCCCAGTGGGGCTTTGAGTCTGTCCCCCATTGGCCCAAGACATTTGGGCCATCTCTGGGGTGTTGTGTGGGCCCTACCATTCACCTAGAGCAGCCTGACAGCTGCTTCTCTGGGCCTGACTTGAGTTGGGAGCAAACACAGCAAATTCCACCTGGCTGTGCAGCTAGGGACCTTGCCAACAGATTGGTAGGAGTTAGCACCCCGCCTTCATTGGCCTGGAAAGTTTGGATCTTCCCTGGCATCCTGCCTGTGCTCCACCCAGATATCACCCAGCAATGGAACAGCCACAGAGGTAGTCTTGGCTGGAGCTGAAGGTGTGCATTCTGAGTTTCACCTAGCCTTGGCACCTCAACTGTGAATGTTGGATTCACCTACCTCAGTGGAATACAGGAAAATGACAAAACGAAACAGCAAAATGCAACTTATGCCTCCACTCCTTCCCAAACAAGCCAAAGAGACAGAGAAACAGAAGAAAATATGACCACACACATGAAACTTCTGAAATCATAGCAACCGAAGTAAAGAAACAACTCTATCAAACTTTAAAGGAACTGAGGCAAGAAATGATTTCCCAGGTAAAACAAGAGATGATAAATGTAATGAAAGAAATGCTAAGCACACCTAAAGAAGATACAGTTGGAAAAATAAAGGAACACTGCAAAAGGATGGAAACCTTAAATGAAGAATACAAGAAAGAATTAGAATGCGTGAAACAGATTCAAAGAGATATCCAGGAAATCAAGAATGCCATTGAAAGCTGGCATGGCAGCCTCAATGAATGTGAAAATAGAATTTCAGACCTCAAAGACATGATGGCAGCTAGTGAGGAAGAAAGAAAACATCTTTTAAAAATAACAAGGAATCAGGAAATAGCAATTCAGCAGTTGCAAGATGACACAAAGAAAAACAATATAAGACTAATAGGTGTAAAGGAAAAAGAAGGAGAAAACACAAATGATATAAAATCACTATTTAAAGGAGTCATAGCTCAAAATCTCCCAAACATGGGAAAGGAAACCGACATACACATAAGTGAAGCATATAAAACTCCAACTAGCCATAACCAAAATAAATCAACATCCAGACATATAATTATCAGCATTTCAGAAATTCAACATAAGAACAGAATATTAAAAGCTGTGAGAGAAAAGAAACAAATCACCTATAAAGGAAAGCCCATCAGAGTCACAACAAACTTCCCAACACAAACAATGAAGTCAAGAGGAGCATGGAGTGAAGTTTTTCAAGTTCTAAAGGAAAACAACTTCCAACCCAGACTCATGTACCCTGCAAAACTATCCTTCAAAATTGATGGAGGAATAACATACTTCCATGACAAAGAGCAGCTGAAGAACTTCATGACCACCAAACCAACGCTGCAAAGAATACTGAAATATACTCTAGATAAACATGAAAATAGCTATGATGTGAAAAACATCAACAGAAGAAGAACACCAAGCAGGACAAACAATTAAGCAGAGGGAAAAGGTAAAGAAACGACTGCAGAAAGATAACATGACTAAAACAAGCAAATATATATATATTATAACCATTAATGTAAATGGCCCCAATTCACCAATCAAAAGGAACAGACTGGCAGAATGGATCAAGAAACAACATCCTACATATGCTGTCTACAAGAAACCCATCTAACCCAAAGGAAACTCATAGACTGAAAGTCAAAGGATAGAAAACAATACTCCATGCAACAGGAACCCAGAAAAAGCAGGGGTAGCTATTCTGTTTGCAGATGATGTGAACTTCAAATAATGGTCAAAAGAGATAAAGAAGGTCACTACATAATGGATAGGGGAAAACTCCAAGAGGAAGAAGCAACAATCTCAAATATATATACACCAAACATGGAAGCACCCAGCTATATAAAACAAATATTAATAGAAATGAAAAATCAAATAAGCAATAACACAATTATAACAGGAGACCTTAACACACCCTTGACTCAAAGAGACAGACCAAATAGACAGAAAATCAGCAAAGAAATAACAGAACTGAATGAAACCTGTGAACAAATGGACGTGGCAGATGTCTAGAGTTTTCCCCACAACAACATCAGAATATACATTCTTCTCAGCTTCACATGGTACATTCTCTAGAAGAGACAATATATTGGCCCATAAAACATGCTTGAATAAATGCAAAGGAATTGAAATTATTCCATGCATACTCTCTGATCACAGTGCCATCAAACTGGAAATTAATGAAAAAAGAAATTGCAAGAACTCCATAAACACATGGAAATTAAATAGCACACTCCTGAACAATCAGTGGGTCACACAGGAAATTAAAGAAGGAATTAAACAATATCTACAAGCAAATCAAAACACAAATACAACCTATCAGAACCTGTGGGATGGAATGAAAGCAGTCCTCAGAGGGAAATGTATCGTGGTGAATTCCCACATCTGAAAAATGGAATGAACACAAATGAACAACCTGCTGTTACACCTGAAACATCTACAAAAGAAGAACAAGCCCAACCCAAAGCCAAAAGAAGGGAGGAAATTGTAAAGGTCAGAGCAGAAATTAATGCAATTGATACTAAGAAAACAATACAAAGAATCAACAAATCAAAAAGCTGGTTCTTTGAAAGAGTAAATAAAATTGATAAGCCACTAGCCAACCTTATTAAAAAGAGGAAAGAGAAACTCAAATCCATGCAATAAGGAATGAAAAGGGAGAAATCACTACAGACCTTGTGGAAATACAGAAGATCATCAATACCTATTTCAAAAATTTTTATTCTCATAGGTTCGATAACACTAAAGAAATGGACAGATTTCTAGAAACATATCAATTACCAAAACTGGACCAAGAAGTTGTAAAACTACTGAATAATCTAATTTCAGTTAATGAAATTGAAAAGGTAATTAGAACATTACCAATCAAGAAAAGTCCAGGTCCTGATGGATTCACAGCTGAGTTCTACAAGAAATTCAAGGAAGACTTAATGACAACAGTCCTCAAACTCTTCAATGAAATTGAAAGGGAAAGAAGTCTGCCTAAATCATTCCTGGAAGCAAGTATTACCCTAATACCAAAACCAGAGAAAGACCCAACCAAGAAAGAGAACTACAGGCCAATCTCTCTAATGAACATAGATGCAAAAATCCTCAATAAAATACTGGCAAACAGAATCCAGCAAGTCATCAAGAAGATTATACACCATGACCAAGTGGGATTCATCCCAGGAATGCAAG
>RJWT010009574.1:0-25020 GCA_004365215.1 Cuniculus paca | reverse complement strand
TGTCTTCTGCTATAACTAATGTGCTTTAAACACACATATTGAACTTTTAATTCAGCTTTAGATTTTCAATTTCAGCTTTTACATTTCAGTTCTGGATTTTCCACTGATTTTCTTCTTAAAAAATTCCATATGTCTGGCAAAATTAAACATCTTTTCATTTAGCTTTCTTTCTGGTTCTTTATTTTCTTGAATATATTATTTGTAAGAAAATCAAAGTCTTTTTTGATTAATTTAACATCTGTATCAAGTATGGGTCTATTTCTACTTTTTAATCTACCTCTTCAGTTACTAATAACAACATAATCTGTATGAAAAGTTGTAGAGGCTCTCTATGATATTTTGTTATTCCAAAGAGAGTTTATCCTTCTTTATTTTTAGAGGCAGGAAGTAATTCTTAGCTTTAAAGCACTCAAAGAGTAAGCTGCATTGGTTTGCATTTTTGGTAATGTTAGGCTTAAATTTTATGAAGATTGAGCCCATGTCTGGTTTTTCAAGGACAGAGCCTTCAACAAATTCCAGCTGACATGCTAGGGTCTTTATCTGCATCTTCCCTTTTCAGGAATCTAAACTCCTACCATGTTTCACCCAGAACAAGACAGTTCATCTTCCTATAGTCAATTGTTGTTGTTAGGAGAGTGTACTTTGGATCTAAGAATACTCTTAGAGAGAAAGGTCTTCTGTGTTGATGAAGTGACTGTCTCAAATTATCTACTAGTCACATTCTTTTTCTTTCTGAAAACATCGTCAGAGAGGTTTTCTGTCATGAAATGGATGTATATCAAATTAAGAGTCAGACAAACTAGTCCAGCTATTTTAAGAATAGCAATTAGTGAATAAATCAATCTATTAGATCATAGTCAACCAAAGTAAAGATATTCCTTTGTTTTACTATTGAAAGAAAAAGCATATAAAGACAGTGGAAAAGACACGAGAATGGTAAAGCACTGTACTGAAATCGGACCACTAGACCTGTTGTGTTCTTTTTCAGGTACTGTCTTAAAGTCATTATCTGCATGGTTGGTTGTATTCCTCCCCTTCTCCTTCTACTGTCCAACAAAGTTAATGAGATAAAATTTACATCACCAAATTAAGCTTTATAAAGTGTACAATTCAGTGGGTTTCAATACATTTACAGTTAGGAATCATCACTGTTTTCTGATTGTTGAACATTTGTCATTGACCAAATGACCTTTTTTACTTTTTCTTTTTTTGGGGGGGGGACTTAGAAAACTTTAAAAATTTTTTTATTAATCCATGTTTTTGTGCATCACGTTTGGATTCCTTCTGTGAAGTTGGTACAGATATAACATGCATCTTAGTTCTTCTTTCCTCTTTCCCCTTGTCTCTTAATCCTTACCCATTTGAGAAAGATTCATCCCATACATTCTATTATCTGTCTTTATTTTGCTCTCCATTTATAATTTAGGTTTCTTATAAGAGAAAAATCACATGATATTTAAGCTTGTGTGTCTGATTTATTTCACTTAATATTATGGCCTCCACATGTCTTTTTACTTCTAAATTCACACCATACACAAAAGCAACTTTTATTTTCTTAGCACACTGTTTAGCCACCATTGTTTAGAACTTAGATCCAACAAAGGGCCTGAGAATTTTAATATATGGGAACTTACATAATTGCACTTATATTTTTGAGAGCATAGATTTCAATATGCACATGAAATGCATGAAATCCACTGACTATTTGTAATTTTGTTTCTGATTTTCCACTCTGATTATGGCACAATTCTCAGGCATCAAATTACAATTAATTAATAGTTCAGGATGACAACCTGAGAACTAATTTTTATGGATTTTTAATGAATCCTGCATTACAATATTATATGAACTTATGATACCTACCATCATTTTTATATTCATTGAACTTATGAAAAACCTTGAGTGAAATAAGAAGGGAATGGAACATTGTATAATAGCAGTGGAGAGGAAAGGCAGAGTTAAAATTGGAATATCAAGCAACCTACTTTTTTCTTTCTTTGGATTTAAAGAATAAATCCATTTAAAGCTTTGGTATTAATCTAATCATTTAAGTGTTTTTTCACTTTTACTTCCTCCAAATTCAGAGAATTCTCAGAGCTTAAAATAAAAAATCTTTAAAACATAATAAATTGCACATTAAGTAAAAAAAAAAAATCTCAATGAAGACCCTGCTGAGATGAAATGAGTATAATTTGTGAACAACTGGGATATTCAACTTACACATTTTTAAAAACCAATATTCAAACCAGTTGAGGGAAAAGCAAATTCAAATAAATAATGTAAGCCTGTTTTGTCTATCATCTCAATGGTTTAGCTGATTATATAGATTAGTTTCCATTGCTTAATCATTTTACTGTCAAAAATTAATTCCTTTTTTTCTTAAATATAAAGAAGATTGATTCCCTCTGACTTACTTCAAAATCTAAATAGGACCCAATCTAACCGTCCTGTTCCAGGTAATGTCTCTGAAACTTACTTTTAAAAATAAGAATCAACATGATTGATCTTGGTGGTTTTTCTTTTGTCCTTTTTTAAAAGAAAGTATGTACTATGCTTTACCAGTTAGATTATAAACTGTATTATAATTTACAATACTTTTTTTGTATTTTAATGTCACAAGTCTACATAAAAGGATCACTGAAGTTTTTATTAATGGTTACAATGCAATTCTGTTGCTATTCAGCCTAGGGTTCTTTTGGTCGATTTAGATGGAAATCTTGAACCAGCAAAGTGCAGCTCTGCTAGCAGTCGTGATGCCGCCAGATGACACCAAGTAATGCTAGATGCCAATTAGTAATACAGCCAGCTGCTGGTAACCACTGCTGTTGGCCATCATCATCCAGTGCCAGCTTGTGGTGGACACTGTAGGTTGATTCTACCAGGTGGTATTTCTCTGCCTGTGCCACTCACCACCTTCTGGTACCAGCTTGTGCTGGACACCACAGGTGAATTTGACCCAGCACGGGTCACTGTCCGGTAGAATATTTTGGTGTTAAGAACTCTGAGTTTTAAAATTAGCCACTCTGTCCATACCTGAAAAATAATCATGTCTGAAAAACAACTACAAGCAGGTTTTAAGGAACATGAAAGCAGGTTTCAAGAAACTCTAAAGCATTAACAGGTTTTATGCTACAGAATGGGTTGGGGTAGGGAGACAGGAAGGCATCTTCCCGGCAGTGCTTGGGAAGTGCTGTGTAGCAGCTTATAGGCCTGTTTCAGTGAGTGTGAGGGCTCAAACATGGAAATATTCTGGAAGGTATTCGGTATGCAGATAAGGAACCCAGATCCCTCCTGATTTTAGCCACTCAGGGTGCACTCATCCATCTTCATAAAGGCAGAAGTATCATCTCAGGTGTGTGCAGTTAGTGGAGGATGCCGTGCTCACTGACTGTCTGCGCTCATATTGGACTGGAAAACTGGCAGTTTGATAAGTAGAGAGGACACTGCTAGGTAACCAGAGAGGACACTGAAGTAAACTGCCACAGTCCACGATGGTGCAAGAGGGAGTGAAAGAAGGGAGAGGAGGGGAATGCTGGCCTCCTGCTAAGCCACACCCCCCTCCAGCCAGCATAAAGAAAAATGGAAAAGTGAGGAACTTCTCATCTGTCTCAACTCTAAATAAAATTTAATAATATTCAGAAATATTTTCACAGACAAAATTTTGTTAATGTCATAGTATTTAGATAAAAAAATGTTTCCTGGACTCATTGTTTTAAAATTTTTCTTGGGTGAGTAAATGGATCTCAGATAACCTCATATAAGTTAATCACTTCTACTTGTCCATATTTTTATCAAATACATCTAAAGTTTAAAAAAAACAGAAAGCTCATGAAAATTTTAAATTGGATAAGGAAATTATGAATTTGAGAAATCACATTTTAAATAATTTGTTATTTTCTTATTATTTTAATGTAAGGTGTATCCAATTAATTGAGAGTACAATAATTCCTTCCAAAAGATAAATGTAATAATCTTGGCATTTTCATCTGTTTTTTGAATTTCTTGTTTTCTTGGGCCAAGGCTAGTCTGTCAGGATAGATTCTATTTAGGAACAGAGCTGAAATTAGTTTTACCGGTACCATATGTAGCATCAGCAGTCAGAAACAAGGAAAACTAAAATGTTTCTGATGAATCAAAATTTTTAAAATTTTGATTCAATATACACTCACATTAAGTGGCAAGTAAAAAAAGATCTGCTTGTGTAGAAGTCACAAACTGAAATGCCAAGAGTGAATCAGATTAAAAGATTTTGTTTAAAAACATGGGAGAATTCCACAATGATTGTAATGAGTACTCTATTTAGTTTTATTCTAATTCAGAGGAGCATGAAGGAAGATGACCATCTCCCAAACAAGTTAATTAACTCTGTATAGTATCTTTTCCATAATAAATTTAGAAGGCTAAATGCAATTTAATGCTGTTGTAAGCCCAAATAGTTGTTTTCTGTGCCTCCTGTGAACATTTTTCATTTTGGTCTTTGACTTCATTTACATTTTTATGTTGTGTATTTCGAACACTGTCTATCATGATCATCATCAAGGTAGTCATTGTATAATAGTTTACATTTTATGGCAGTTTCATTACAACTTGTGGTTCAAATGAGAATAAAAATATTATGTGCACTGGTAATAAAATGAAGTACAAAATGCTTGTTTTTATAGTTTTATGATATAGAAATGGTCGTCATATTTCTTAAGCTATTTCTATGAAAAGAATTTCACTCTAAATATTTACCTTGAAATCAGCTGAAGTATATGATTACATAAAAATTAAAGATCTGGATTTCTCATCTAATTTCAACATAAGCAGTTGAAAAAAGTGACATGTAAGTGTCTTTCATGACAAACTGCTGATCTGGTGGAAGTATTCACAGCCAGTATAAAGTGAAATGTGCCAGAAAAAACTGTGCTTTGTCAGAATTTTTTTTTCGTATTATAGAGCTAAGAAATAATGCATATAATTAACAATCTATTACAAACCTTAAACTGTAACATTGAGAGTTGGAACACACAGACAACTTGCCACGTTTAGTTACTGTAATGTTTCTAATGACTATGTTAATGCCTGATACATAATAAGTAACTAAATTTTCTGAATATATGAATTTTGACTTAATATTTTTAATTCCACATAATCATTCAAATATATCTAATATTTGAAAAATGAGAATAAAATGCTAAAACAAAAAATGTAATTGATTTATAAATATTTTCTCATCAACTGTCTAGGTGCTGTGAAAGATGCTAAAAATATATTTCTTAATCTCTAGGAATTAAAAAATAAAACTATGGAAGTGTAAAGATGTGAGCTACATTATCTGGATTCAAGTTGGATACAAACATTGATGTTTCCAGGAAAGTAAGATGGAATGGGTAAAATCAAATCACAATAAATCCTGCTAATCATCTCAATCAGTCTTGACTCAATTCAGCGGAGAAAGAGGGACATATTTTTGTTTTTCAAGATAGTAAGATTAACATAATAGCATGGTTTTCAGATTTGCGTGAACGGTGAACTTCCTTTAGATTAAATATTTGAAAGTCAAATTAATTCTGTAGTTCTGAGACACTGTATGTTGACGAAGTCCAAACCAAACACCTGGGAATAGAATGAGGGGTGAATTCATTAAACAGTAAGGTAAGCAAAGGGGAATAATTATGACTCCATGTTTGATAATTACGGCAGGAGCATAACAGCCAGGAATGACTGAGTTGTTATCTGTGACAATAAAAAGTGAACAATACAATCAGTAAGATGATCTAGTTTATAGATAAAAATGAGGCTGAATATAGTTTTACACTTGCTAAATTAATGTGGATAATTGAGCATTTGAGTGTATACATCTAACTCACGAGGAGGAAAATATTTGGGAATCATCATCTTGATAAGTAATTATACAACATATACCTCTCTGCAATCATAGGATTATTGACTGCAATTAAACTCATGACTTAGATTCAGTTTGAAGTGACAACCAATTATATTCGGCACTTATTTCGTCTTGTATGAAATTCTTTTTTATGTAATTCATCACTACATACATATTGTAAATTGTGATATCCTAAAAATAGGCCTAAGTAAGAGTTTGTCTGGTAAATATTTGGTTTGCAAAATAATTTGTTTTTCGTTTTTGTATCTTTCTCTCTCTGTGTTTTGGTTGTACTTTTTAGGCCAAGAACATTAACATTATGATCACCACTTTAGGCTGTAAATTGCAAGCACTTAATTGGTTGACTGAACTTATCATGCATTAGGAATGTCCACATCTGGTCAGATGAGGAGATCAGTGTTTGCATTCCCCAGTCCTCACTGCTGAGTTAAGATGCTTTACTGGCTAGTTTACAAAGCTTTGCTCTTTTATAGCTACGCAATGTAGAGTCTTATACAGCATATACCTCCCTGAAGCAGTTTCTTTCTCATTCCATCTGGTAATGAGAGTATCATTTACACTACATAAAACCATGGCAGCTGGAAAGAAAAACTAATCTGATCAAATCAGTCAACTACCAGGAATGATCACATTTCTATTTTATTTTAGGGATATTATTTAATACCAAAATAGGATGAAAAAGAGCTAGTATTAAGTAAAAATCTAACACCAAGCTTCATTTTAGCAGTTTCATTCATATAAAATTTTCTAGGAAAAGATCCAAATAATTAAAAGTAGCTGTATGATTTCAGTGAGATATAAGGTGAGCATTTGGAGGGTGTAGGACATGAGTTTGAAATAAATGTCAACACTGTTCTTTAAACTGGAGATTGCAACAAGTCTGCCATCCCCACATACACAGTTCTTCATCAGTTCTATAAGGAGCCAAGCAGTAGTTCTAAACAGCAGACTATCTGATTCACAAGCTGGTTCAGTAATCATGTTTTCCACGAGGCCTGAAAGAGGGACGCATTCGCTCTGGCTCCAATAGCTGTGCATATGTCAAAGGGAATATTATTCTAGGTGTCCAGGACACTGTTCTGAACAATCTAAGAATGGTCTCTGCCCTCTTGGGTATTACTAGAATGAAATAATGAAAACGTGAAGATGAAAATGGAGAACCAAATGTAAATAATGTAGATGCTGCCACTGAAGCAAAACAGCGATAAGAGAGTGTGTCTTGGAAGGCAGTGAGGTGAAATGACTGCTGAAGAGAGATTGATCTAGGGGCAACCTTTGGAGAAAGGGAAAGGAAGACGATGCTTCGTTGAATAACACAAAACAATCATGCAAATAACCTGGCAATTGAAGTACTTCGGGAAGAAGACACTGAACCCTGAGTAGGAAACGCCTTTGGGGAAATTTAGTAAAAGTGGCTAAGAAACCACTTTTACTTTATTGGACTGAGAGATATTAATACTAGAAACGGTAACATGGACAAACTTTTCTGTCATGTCAAAAATCCCTATTTTTTTGTGATATGTAATTTTTTCACATTTTACCTGTTTTATATCAGCACATACATATACGTATGTAGATATATTTGGTAGTAATTTTGGGAAAGAAATGTCTTGCATTTTTGGGGACAAAGACAAGAGACACAAGTCATGGTAATGTCCTTCACAACAAATAATATCCTCACAGATCTTACAAATATTTTGAATATAAAATATCTCAAATATAAATGTCTGCACATCTGGACGTAATACTAAAAATAAAAATTACAAAAGCTTTTACAGACAGTTTATCAAGTTGGAAGAAAATTAGCATGTATATGAAAAGTTAATTAAAATAAAAAATATATATATATATGGTGCCATACTACTAATAAAAACATAAACTGAGAAGTGACATATGTTACTGATTTAATATATCCATATAGCTAAATATCCCATGCTTGGTATATACTTACTTTCCTTAATATGTCTACACTTTTATTGACAACAGGACTAGGAATCTCACATTTTAATTATTTTTGGCAGAAAATGATATGTCATTTTCACTTGCTATATTCTAATTTCCTACTTTTATCATAGACATATATGGACTTTTAAAAATACTTAACCTGATAAAACTTTATATTTTATTTTATTTTATTTTATTTATTTTTTTGTGGCACCAGGAATTGAACTCACGACCTTGTGTTTGCCAGGCAGGCACTTAGGCCGCTGAGCTAGATCCCTGGCCCAAAACTTTATATTTTATGATCTACTTTCCTTTGCCTTTTTGTCATGCATAGAATGCTGGGCTTCTTCACTTAAATAAAGACAAATTCACTATAAATTGGTGAAAGCAACTATTTCATCATATATTCTAGGATGGTCAATATAGGATCAGTAGAAACTTATTTTATCTGAACTGTATTTCAAGATAGTAAAATGGAATATGTAAAATAATTTGTTAGTCAAAAGGAATTGTGGCTTATGGAAGCAGAAGGTAGTTAAAGAATAAAAACATCAACTTTAGAAGATGTATATTTAGCTTGTACAAAAGTAGCTGTGTTCCCATTTTATGTTAATTGGAATTTAAGACCATATTGATAGGGCTGGGGATTTAGCTCAGTGGCCTAAGTGCCTGCCTGGCAAGCGTGAGGTTGAATTCAACCCCTGGTGCCACAAAACAAAACAAAACAAAACAAAACAACAAAAAAAGAAGACCATATTGATTAACATTCTTTAAAAGAGTGTTTGATTTTGGTTAGGGAAACATTAAAATTAGATCAAAGACTTTTGCAAGTTTTTATAAGTTACACTAGGGACTTTAACATCCAAATGATTACTTTTATTTTGCTTATGTAAATGTTGACAGCAGAAAATTGAGAAGTGTTGCTCTTCTTTTATATTCCCTTGCAGACTTTAATTGTACATAGAATTGTTTTCTGCATATAAATCATGCTTTTGAATCGTTCAGACATTTAGCTCTAAGTACAGATTTATTTCCCCATAATGCTAAAAATAATTTATAAAACAAAGCAATTAATTGATTCCTTTCATAGATATGTGTGGTTTTTATCTCAAGTGAATTGGAAACTCTATTTGGCATAAATATATCTCAACAGTGGAAGTAAAATCCAGAATACTACAGTTCATCCAATATATAGTATTGTCCATAGGACCAGTCACATTTCAACAAGGGGAGAAATTTACCACATCATCTGCAACCCGTATTTTTGTCTCTGAAAAAGCTTGTTAAATTTATAAAAAGCTCTTCATTGTAGCAGTGGAATACAGAATGAACAGCTTGTTCAAATAAAAATTTCACAGACATCAGACATTTTAGAGAACACATTATTTTTTTCTTATTGCATAAATCTGGATAGTTATTAGAAATAGCAGCACATAAATGTACATACATGCACATTGTGAATATTCCTTTTAGTATATCTTGTGTTGCACAAAATATACTGACAGAGTATAGGATGGTTGTAGGAAGGATGAAGAAGGGATTCATCGCTGGATTAAAAAATGAATAGTGAGAAGAAAAAAACTACTGGTAGGATAGAGGAGACATAAATAAATATGGTGGTAATTTCACACTCAGCTAGGATTGACACTGTAATAGGATGGTGTTACGGTTTGAGTCTAGATGTCTCCCTGAAGCCCTGTGAAGTCATAGGTGGCTTTTTAAGAGGAGGCTGGACCTAAAGAGTGTGACACTGGAATTGAGTGTGATGCTAGCATTAATTCATGGGATGCTAGGATTAAGGGTGCTCCAGCCTGGATGTGAGTGCTATACACCCTACGGGTAGATAGTTTGGATAGGATACAAAGAATAAAAAGAGAGCTGCTGTTGTCTCTTGCTACTTCGCAGATTTGCTGATAGTTGCATTGTGCCTACTGTGAGCTGTTTCTCTTCTACCATGTCCCTCTGCCTTGAAGCTAGCCAACCAAAAATGAAGCTTCTGTCAATTGTGAGCTACAATAAGCCTTTCCTTTTTTACCTTTGAGTGTCTGGTATTTTGTCTCAGCAATGACAAAAGTAACTAAGGCAGATGTACAGGACATAGTCAAACTGTATCTGCAGTTTATCTGATCTACAATTTAACACATACCTTCCCTTTCATTCATGATATCTACTAACTACTTCAACTATTTATTGACAATTATGACTACAAAAAGGTCTTTGTATAAGCAAGGTCACAGAGTAAGTTGAGTAATCAGGAGAAAAGAACTTGGATACTAAATTTGCAGAAGGTTTTATAATCATTAATTGAATTTTATTGTATATATGTAATTTTCAAATAACTACATAGACAAAAGGTTCTGTAATTTATATTTATTGTATTTGATAACAATGTCACAAGTCTGTGACTGATGCTAAGATTTGAAATGACTTAATCTGAGTTGCAAACTCATAAACTTAACTAAAATATTATCCTGTCTCCAGAAATCTGAATTCAAATTCATAGCATCAATTCTTGCTGAGGATACTTGATTATTAAGGTAATATTCTGATTAGGATAGTAATGTAGTTTTGGTAGCTGGAAAATCACTTTGATAATCTGTGTTTATCTGAGATCTTAAGGTGCACATTAGGTAAATGATGAATGAAAAACAAAAGGTTTTGTTAAAAGTGTTATTGGATATTGAAATCAATTTTTTTCTCACTGGTTAGTTTACAGTTCTCATATAGTGTTTTCATTCTTGTAAAGTAATGAAGTCTATGACATCTTGATTGCTTAAACTTTGCAACATATTTGTTTTATATTTTCTTTTTAAAATTGGAAAATATTTTCTATCATATAACATAGATTGAGGAGATAGACATCAAGTTTAACCTTACTTCAATATGATATTTTGCAAAATTTTCCTTAATTTTGGGTTTGTCAAATTCATCTTCTTGCTTTTTATTTTTATTGGATCACTACAATTCGTATGATAAATTAGTGGAAACCTCATCTCATTGGAGATTTAAAATTATTTAAAAATAAAAAAATTATGTATATTTATGAAAGACTACATTTTTATCTCACACATCTTACTTTAGCTTGTGAGTCAAACATATTACTCTATGATAATAACATATTAGATCTCCAAAAAATGGGAGAAAAGAATAAAACTAGAAACACATAAAACTTTGAATTTAAGAAATTTGTTTCTTAAATTTAACTAATATGGGAATTTAAATTAATATGGGAATAAATTTAAGGTCTTAAATTCAATGGTAGTTGGTGTATATCTCCAAGGAAATTTGAAAAGGTTAGAAGGCATCAAACTACAAATCTGGGCAAAAATGAAATCATTAATATGATGATTGAAAGTATACAGTAATCTTCTTAAATAAGGATTTCAGCATAGTCTAGCTGTCCCTGGATCTTAAAGGAAAAGCATCTCATAGCATTTGGGAAAGGTTGTAACTTCACAGAAAGACTCGATAGGATAACGCGAACTCTAATTCTAGTGGGCAGATGGGGTCAGAAGAAAGGACTAGAACACATTTCTAGGAATGCAAGGCCAAGAAGCACTCATAAATCCTACCTCAGGAAGAGAGAAGTGGGAGGGAAGCTTTGTAAAGATGTCCAGCTACTGCTGATTAGATCTAGTCTGACCACTAGAAACACATCTGAGTCCAAGCTTCAGCCACTGAAGAAAACAAGTTTTCTGTATTATTTTCATCGGTTACTGAATAGTGTACACATTTTTGCCTTGAAGAGGGATGAAACTGTTTGGCAGATACTCATATTGGTATCTGCCAAACAGATACGAATATTCTTCAACTCATTATTTGAAGAATATTTTATGATATATATATTTAAAAATTTAAGTTGGGTTTATATTTTAAATTAATGCAATAACCCCAGTTTCACAAGAAATAATACCTGAATCAACAAATGGGATCACATCAAATTAAAAAGCTTCTGCACAGCAAAGGAAACCACCCATAGAGTGAAGAAACAGCCTAAAGAATGGAAAAAAAATTTTTTTGCCACATACACTTCAGAAAAATGGCTAATTTCTAGGATATATAAAGAGCTAAAAAAAAGTTAAATCACCCAAAATTAAAGACCCAATAAAAAATTAGCATCTGAAATAGACACTTCTCAGATGGCCAATAAATACATGAAAAACTGCTCAGCATCGCTGAGCATTCCAGAAATGCAAATTAAAACAACACTGAGATTCCATCTCACTCCAGAAAAAATGTCTATCTTTACAAAATCAAATAATAACAAATGCTAGAGAGGCTTTGGGGAAAAATAGGAACTTTTTAAAAATTGTTGTGGGAGTGTAAACTGGTACAACCACCATTGCAATCAGTATGGAGATTCTTCAAAAACAAAAACCTCAAAAAACCTAAAAGTAGAAATTCCATTTGATCCAGCTCTTTCCCTTCTAAGTATCTTTCCAAAGCAATTAAAGGCATCATGTTACAGTGACACATGTATATCCATGTTTAAAGTAGCACAGTTCATAATAGCTAATCTTGGAAGCAACTAATATGCTCACTAACAGATGAGTGGATAAAGAAAATGTGGTATTTATGTAAATGTGTACCACTGTGCCATAAAGAAGGATAAACTTGAGTTATTTGCAGGAAAATGGATGTCACCTACATGTACCAACTCCCTGTAATGAATGTGATCATTACATACTACAAATATAAACCAAAAAGACAATAAAATATTAAAAATAACAAAAATGAAAGTTAAAATATGTCTAACATGGGTGTCATCGTTTGACCTCCTGTGGTCATAGGGTACACTGTTTTTTTAGATGGCTGAATCTAGAGTGTGTGATTGATTAATAGTGCTATTCTGGGATTAAGGGTGCTCAGATTAAGAGTGGCGATCGCTTGATCAGTCCACTGATTGTATTGGCACTGTCCTAATCCCAGTAGACTGGATACAATGTAAGGGACAGAAAAGGTTGTCTTGCTCTCCCTCTTTGATTTTGCTAATCTCTGCTGCCATGAACTGCTGCCCCTCTGCCGTGCCACCATGTGTTTAGCCAGCTGATTATGGACTGAAACTTCTACAAACTGTGAGCTAAATAAACCCTTCCTTTTGTAACTTTGGGTGTCAGATATTTTGTCTCAGCAATGAGAAAAACAACTAAGACACTGAGTTTCCTAGAAAATGCAACTTGGTGTTCAGGCTTACTTGTTAATGTTCATTTTTACCCCAAGGATGAAAGTATAAAGGGAAAAGTCATACTTCCTACTTTTATAGGTTCATAATTTCATCTGAATGGTATGAAGCTGAACACATTAAGTTCAAAACATTTTAGGGTTAGAGAAATAAGGGACAATGATCTTTCCGTAATATCTACAAGGGAGTCTAGGGAAATAGGGATTAATCAAACAAAATGACAACCAAAAAAAGAAAGAAAGCATATTTATGTTAAAGACAGACAGAGCTGAGTTCTAATGAATCGTGCAAATGTTTCTGGATTCTAGAAAACATTCAAGAAAGTTTTGAGGTAAATATGCCTGATGTAAGTCTCTAAAAATATTAGTTTTTTTTTTTGCTTTAATCTCATGCTATACCACCATTTTGCTTCTAAATTGATCCCTAGTACTCTAACCTGTCAACTCACTTACTCCAGTTATTTTGGTCTCCCAGCAAGTTTTTATAGACTCCAGGCAGCCATGATCTTAACAACCAGTTAGCTGTTCCCTGTGGTGAAACATTCTTTCTGTTTGTTTGTTTTTTGTCTTTTTGAGACAGAGTTTCTCTATGCACTTCAGGCTGGCCTTGGGCTCACAACAGTCCTCTTGCCTCAGACTCCCAAATTCTGGGATTATAGGTGTGTGTTATCACTCCCAGCAATAAGATACCCTTTTACTAGAAAACTTTTAAGTGGTTTCCCTTACCAACATCAAGGTGTTGCATCTATGTAGTGAAATTGATCTTACCCAACTTAAAATTGCAACCTAGAAACAAAGATTTTAGAATTCATGTTAGAGGTTGTAGCATTTTACACATATACTGATAGTGCTCAAAGGTTCCAATTTCCAAAATCTCCACATCTCACCAACAATTAATATATTTTGTTCTTTCCAAAAATTAATAGCCATAATCATTGGTGCGAGGTGTTACTGCAACTTAGTTTCCATTTTTCTAATGGTGATGGTGAACATTTCTTCATATGCTTACTTAGTATGATTAGGATTGAATACTTCAAGGATTTCTAGATTTCTTATTGAGCATTAAATGTCCCTTTAAAGTGGAAATGTAGGCTTATGCTGTACAATTTAAAGTATCTAAATATCCACCCACCCCCTCCCCAGGCAACACAAGCAAGCAAACCAAAAATTTGACGGTGGAGCTTCGACGTGAAACACCTGCTTGCCATGCAGAAGGCTGTGGTTTCTGTTTCAGGAATCACACCCATGCACAGACATTCAAAGGTAACACTACTGAACTCTGCACTTAAAAATGTTTTACATGGTAGGTGTTATATATGTTTTTATTACAATTTTAAAAATATCAACCCGCTTTCTCCTTGCATCCATGATTACCTTACTCCATATTTTATTATTTTGTTTTCCTCACAAGATTTTTTATACTTTTTTATTTTAGTATACTACAAATTTCTTACATTTAACTATATACCTCTCTACGGCTTCTATTCATTATAATGAAATTTCACAAAACATGCTATAGATTTTTCTTTTCTTTTAAATTAAAAATGTTTATTTTATTAGTACATATTTGAAGTTCATGCAGTTTATAGTTGTACTGGGCAATGATTATGTGCATACACTATGGCCGGTTTCTTTTTGTTAATCTCCTTCCCCTTCCCTCTCCCTCCCTCTCTCTTCCAACTCCTCTATCTCTTTTTTCATTCTCGTTATTTATTTCATTCGTTTTTTATTTTAAAGAAAAAAAATAAAAGTAATGTTTTATGGTATATCTTTCAAATATTCCTATCATTAAAGGGATACTTAATGAGCTGTTGTTTGGTGTAAGAATGGACTCCAAAGTTATAATAAAAAGATAAACAGGAAAAACAAGTCAAGTGAGAGTATGCAGTGCAGAAATAAATCCACAATGACTTTACATGCTGCAGTTATTAGTAAACTAAATAATTTTAGGCTCTTTGAAACTCAGTTGTACAACCAGAATTAACCATGCAAGAAAGGTAATGAAAATGCTAGTAATGTAAAACAGGAATGAGAATGGGAATAGGTTTTTGTGACACTTTTGAAATAAGGAGAGGAAGGAAGGATTGAATATGAAGAGTTTCAGATTGCAGCAAATTTGTCAGGAATTCTTGGACTGACTGATTTGGAGTTACCCTTAGAGAATGATAATCGACTGTGTCTAATAAAACCACTAAGTCTGGTCCCTGGCTGAGAGAAAATGAGAAAACAGGTCTTCACTGTAATGATGATAAAGCACCCAAAGAAGCAGCAGTAATGATTCTGGGAGTGTGTTTTCTTTATTAATCTCAGTACAGCATGCATCAACAACTTCTTCAAGAATTACAAAAATTAACATGAAAAGAGGGGAAAAAAGTGTCAAAAATGAACTACAGATATAAGAAAAATAATCAGTCAAATAATATGAATGTTTACAGTTGTTGATGTGAAAGTAAGATTAGGTGAGTTAATTGTTACATTAGCAGATATAAAAGAACTAGGAGTAGCAATTAAATGGGTTGCTGACAATATAGCGCTGAGAAAAAGATAAAAAAATAAGGAGATTAAACAGTTAGGAGCATTTGATGAAAAGTTGTGAAGAATACCGATTTATATTTCAGATGAACAGAAAGAGAAAACAGGGCAAGGGGCACTATTGGAAGGAGTAATAGCTGTGAAATTTCCCAACTTGTTACTCTAATTCAAATACTCAGGAAGTGTAACATATCCAAAATTATGCTAATTAAATCATCAACAAGGAATATAATATCAAAAATGTGTTACCATAAAGTAAATAGAAAAATATGTCAAAGCAGCTAGAGATACTTGGCGGATTATGCATGCTGTTTATTTTTTAACAATAACATTGGTAGGCAACAAGACAAAATTTTCAAAATGCAAAATCTCAACCTAAGTTTTAATTAATGATTAAAGTTTTAAATAGAAAAGAAGTGATTTTAATGTAAATTAAGGAAAATGTAAATTCATAGGGTTCTCATACAACAAACTCTCACTAAAATAATGTCTCAATGAAAATAAAACATATAAATATCACAAATATTAAATATATACATATAATATCATGCCAATTTTATGAAGGCAAAAACCAAAAGTACAACCTTACACAATAGGTAAAAACCAAGGTAAACATAAACTCATGTATAGCAATTATTTCCTTAGTTTTACAAAAGGATGCTAGAGTTAAAATATTCTTGAATCTTTTGTTATTTATGAGACTCGGACATGGAACACTTAAAAATTTGTCTTTAAGTAGCAGTCATTAGATAATACACTGAGTCTAAAATAATATTCACGTAACTACATGTTTTCAACATAGCGTATTTAAAGTAAAAGTGACAGCTGCAGTGAGTAAAATAGAAATATGATTGATAAAATCATTTTAATGACTTTTTAAATATTTTAGCTACTTAAATTGGTAAAATTCAGAAGGTTAAAAAATGTTTAAATAACATACCTAACAATCTTTATGTAATGGGCAATAATAGAATCCTAAATACAATAACTGGAGGATAGACAATCTTTTCAAGTAAATTCATATTAGTTTTAAATGTTTCCACAGTTTAAACTCTTAGCAATCACAACAAATAATAGATAATTATGGTTAGAATGATCTAGTCTCTTAAACATTGTGAAACATTTAGAAATCGAAAAATGAAGATAGTGCAAATAGCCAAATTATCCCACCAAACTTTGAAAACAAACAAAAAAGAATCACAATGGCAGGCAAGTTGATTTTTTTTTACGAAGCAACTGAAAATATTGAAAAATGAATCGTAATATATATTTAACAAAGCTCGTATGATATTTAATGAAACTAGTTGTTAGAGAAACTTATACTCTGAATGTTTATAAAAGAAAATATAACCAATTGCCTCTAGTGAAATTCTTTTCATTCCTCATATTAGACAGTATTATGGTTCCCCACCTTTCTTTATCTATTACATAAACATGCAGTAATAATCCTTTCATATTGAAAATTCTAAACTCTATTTATTCTTTTGGAATTCACGTAATAGATTGATATTCAGCATTAGGGAAGGTGCAAGATATGTTTGTGTTTGTGATTACTGGTAAGTTCCAGAAACTTCAATGCCTTTGACTGAATAGTGCATAGCATAAAACTTCAGGTGCTTCTAAGAATGAGCCAATGACAACTACAATAAATAAAGGAGCTAGGTTGTAACCATCTCAAACTCATGTGCTGTACATAAGAAATATCTGAAAGATGTGATGGTTCTTATGGTCTTGTGGGGAGCCTGAGATAGGTGAAAAAATCATGTTCACAGTCTATGCTCTGCTAAAACACCTTCTCTTTCCTTGTAGCCAGGTTTCCACCAAAATAATGAGAATAGGCTGAGATTCCAAGAAAAGTGTAAATTTGTTTTTAAGAGAAGGATTTTCTTGGATGATTCCAATTCTCGGCCAATGCTATATTCTTTTGAGCTGAACTTGCTCTTTCTCCCTTGTGGTTTGTCAGCCTTATAAGGTTAAAAATAACTTATGAGTTAAAAAGGGACAGATTGTTCTTTATCTTCTTAATGTGAAGCCTGAAGCTCTAGGGGTCATTGATTATGTGCCCTTGAAAAATCGAATTCAGATCTTTTAAAATTAAATATATTATAATTTGTAAGCATATGTTTGCAATACTGGGAATTAAACCCAATACCTTCACACTGAGCTACATCTCCAGTCCTTTTGTTACTGTTTTTTACTTTGAGGTAGGGTCTAAGTTGAAGAATTGTGCAAGAGGTCCTCAAACTTATGATTCTTCTGCCTCAGCTTCCTGTAGTTCTGAAATTACAAGTGTGTGCCAAATGGCTGGGTCAGATATAAAGTTTTTGCTTCCTTATATTCAGAGTTATTAAGAATTAAGTATATTATGAGTGGTGGCATTCTTCATAGGATACCTTTACAATTTTAATACCTTTACAATTGTTCCTTTAATACCTTATACCTTTAATACCTTTACAATTACTCATATGTAAACACATTTGAAAATGTAATTCAGTTTAATGTTGGGATTACTCCACAGAATTAAGGAATGATTCTTTTTTGTTGTAACTATATGCCATCTTAGAACAGTGATGTTTTTAGAAGTGATCAAAATGTAATTAGTGTTTTTAGGGCTGGTTCATTGTTTAACATTGAGACTATAGATGTGAAAACACATCTTAATATTTCCTCATATAACAGTTTTTCATTTTGTAGTTTCAAACTTAATATGTTATTTGTAAGATTTTGAGGCTTAAAATGACTTTGTTTTATACTAAAACAGTAACATTGAGAAAAATGAAAGTTAAAACCTTAGAAAAACAATACATATAAATTATGCTAAACTCGTACATGTTTTGTCTTCATTTACACTTTTTATGCTATGTAATATTTTATTAGAAGTATTAGAGATATCATTGAATTGCTTATATTTTACATTTTGTACAAAATTATCTTCATTTGAATAATTATTATGTGTGAAATCATCCTATTATATGCTTCTATAACTATTGTGCATCTCCTTTATAATACTTCCAGCATTTGTTTGGTAATTATATCTTTTTTCTCTAATTTTGTATCTCTAGGTACAATGCTAGAGCTAACATTTTACTGCCCTACATGATCCTAAAACATTTCTTATATCAACTATTTTAATTCTTCAAATTCAAAAATGATGTATATAACATTATGATTGATATGATATAGATGAGGAAACTGAGGCAGACAATAGTACATAATACAGAGATTAGGCCATACAGTGATGCGACCAAGATTACAAGCTGCAAACTCACATGGAGTTTTGCCTACTTCCTATCTTTTATGATAAAATTGATATTTGATAAATAAATAGTTCAGAGCTTGTGTTTGAATATAACAGACAAAATGTAAAATTTAGCAAAACATGATTACTTGGTTAGCTGGATCTATATAAGAATGCAATAATTGAAAAAGATAATTTGACAAGTTCTATGATGAGCATATTATTTTCAATAAACATTTAGGTGTCATCAACATGGATATGATACATGCCCTACAGCACATCAAGTCTTGTATTTATGCTCTCTATGGTTAAGTGCATCCTGTAATATTTATTTCACATTAGGGATGAGAGTAAAGTTGGGTTTACTGGCTATCAAACTTCTTCAAAATCTCTCACCCCAATAAATAAGTCATTGTACATGTTGGAATAGTTGAAATTAACTTTCATTTAAAGAAATAGTGAAAATCGGATTTGTATACACAAAGAGGATAAATGAGTAATCTGAAGTCTTTTGAAACATATGCAATTGAGAGAACCAAGGAAGAAAAAGAAAAACCAGTAAACGTAGATTTAGTGACAAAATGGAGAAAAAACAATCAAAATAATTATGGCCCATTTTAGAAAAGCAGATATAGGAATCTAACAATTTTGTAATTTGAAATGCATACTAAGTATCAAATTCCTCTGGGAAACTTAAAATTAACTAATTCACATCTCCCAGATTGATTTCCTTTTACTGAGACAATACAATATTCTGTTATAGCAACACATAGGTAGATCTTTAAAGTAAGCATTTGGCATTGACTAAGGTAACTGTATCAGTCTCATGTACAGTATTTCACAGCTAATCAAGAAAGTCTTAAGTTAATTTCATCATCAAAACTGTTAAAGAACTAAAATTTGGCAACTTATCATTTCTAATCTTCCTTAAAAAACTTATGCTAAAGTGAAGAAAAAAACTACTTAAAAATACACAGCTCAATATTTGCTTATTTTTCTTGTAGTAAAAAGTGCTCAATTTTACTAGCCAATTGAAATATGGAAGATGTAGAGCTACAACTAAGTACAACTTGACTGTTAAAATAAGCATTCTAAGAATACAATCTTCAAAATGTGAAGCAGTTTTATAGTGAAAAACTTTTGATTTAAAATATTTACTCTTTAGTATTGCATTTTAATGTTTCATCACTGATAGTTTATGAATAAATAACCAGAATAAATAACCAGACGTGAGATAAGTCACATTCTCTTTGACAGATTGTCTCCATTAACATGCATCAGTGTAGGTGGAATATTATTTTCATCACGTCTTACAAAGATCCTCAAAATAGTTTGAATACTAAAAAGTGGAGTCTTAATTTTGGACATAGGACTTATTTAAATTTCATTGTCTCAGAATTGTGAAGATGAAAGAAGACCCATCTCACAGGAAAGATCTGCTTATGTGAATTAAGTGCATTTTGACAGTCTGCACAAATATAGAGACATTAGGATAAGTGGCCACATGTGTATACACATGTTTAGTGTTAAGGCAATAAAGCAAACATTAACAATCAAGAACATCAAATTGATTTGGGAGCATATGTCTTCCATAACACTACAAAATCTGGAGAACCACTTGGGAAATATTCATAAGAGTTCTTAGAAATTATGCATTTTTCGCAGTTGCAAGATATTGTGCTCATGTGCTGAACTCAGTGACTACCTAAAACTTTACTCCTGCCTTTGCTAGAACCAACAGGTAAAAATGGCAAAATCTATGCATCATCACTGATCTCCAGAACACAACCATCCATTAGCTCCATGAAGTCCAACTCTCTCTGCTGACACGTTTAGAAGCATTCTTGCAAAATTTGCTAATATACTTTATGTGCAGACTCCCATTATTGTTGTCACATAGAATGAGATATTCTCACACATGCATACAGTATGTTCCCCCTGGGCAGTTGGTCATCTTTGGCAACTCAGAGATGATGCTGTTTTGTTTTGGTTGCTATAGTTTTAGATGAAACTTTCCAACTTGTTAGTTGTGTCTAGAATGAGGTCTTCACTATTATGATGATTCAAATGATTTATATCAAAATATCATTTTTGTTGATTAGTTAGGACAACAGTTTTTACAGTTTTCTTTGTTTTGTAATCAAATTTTCTTTTTTCTAAACAAATCTTTCATATATATAGCAGGTAAAAGAAAATATTTTGTACTTTTAATGTGTTAGACAGAAAGGACAGGAGCTTTGCTCACTCTGATAGCTGTTTTTAAGTGACATCTCCGGCATGTCTCAATTACATTAGGGCTCTCTGCAGTACTCCATGAAAACTGCTGATGGCCAGGCTGGCGGAAAGTTAATTATCCTCTTCCTGTGTTAGACTAAGTCACTGAGGCTATTACTGCAATGACACAATACTTGAAAGAAGGTCACTTGATAACATTCAGGTCCATAACTGTACTCCTCAGGGATTAACTAATTTGCATTCTCTGTGTGAGATTTACATAGAGCGAGGTCTACTGGCAGTTTTAAATAAGTAGGCACTAGTACCATTTACTTGTCTCTCCACAGTAAAAATGGGCAAAATTCCAGAAGACTCGTGTACCAAAAACAAAGTTCTGTGCCATGGGAGCATCAGGGAGAAACAATAACAAGGAGTGACCCAGGACATTGTTTTCTAAAAGATTTCAGTATTTACTCACTAAGTAAGGTCACAGAGGCTACCTGTGCATACTTGGATTTTGGATCCTGTATCCGATTCTCGGATTATCACAGAGGCATGCCATTTGCAGACACAAGAACCTAGTTGTTCCTGGAACTTAGGGAACCTAATCTTAGCTGTCACAGAGTCACCTGAAAATCTGAGTCACTCTCTTCTTTTCTAGTCACATGAACAAAGAGTCACAAAATGAAGGGAATCTTCTTATTCTCACTTTGCAAATAAAAACAAATTTATTAAATGTATTCCTCATAATGAAATAAAGTCACATAATCTTGAGAAAGACAGTCATTCAACTAAGATTTGAAGAGCTGCTCTCTTATTCTACTCAGAACCTGACCTCTGTGAGTAGCAGAAACATACTGACCTGCTACAAACTGTCCAGGGTACCTCTGCTTTGAATTGGAAACATATTTGGGCAATAAATGCTGGACTCTCTTGCTGAAAAGAATCACATTGTAAGGGCAGTTCAATTAGTCCAATGGTATGAAGAGTGTCTGCCGCTAAATGTAGCTTATGTAAGGCCAAAGCTGTAATTTAGAAAGATTATTAAAAATGTTTTCATTGTTTCTAAGAATGCTGGATAAGCAACCCATAATTTGCCAGGTGAGAGCACTATGTCAACGATAGGCTATAATTTTCTGTTGGTTAATCTCTTGAATCTTGGTTAGCACCAGATCAAAGAAGGAATAAAGAAAACAAAAAGTCTGAAGGGTTGAGCATGTGGTATTTATATAGCTGGTCTGGTGGTGTTATAGTAAAGAAGAGATGCAACCCCCTTAAAATATCCTGCAGAACTGTAATTCTACCCTATTTATGGAACAAAATGAGGAAGGATAGACCTACTCAATTTTCTGGCTATGGTGTGTCCTCCTTATCCAAAGATTCTAGGAGAGCAACAAACTGATGTGATGTGAGCAGTCATAGAAAATAAATGTTTACATTTTTTCCAAAATTTAGAGCATCCATATGGTTAGTTAAAATACTCAATTCACTTTGATTTTAATGTGTATGTTTTTATTCGCAATTATGTGACAGCTCCCTGGGGATAGTCTGCTCAGCAAAGTACCTATAAATAAGCTTCACTGTAGGCTTAGAACCAAGCACAGTTAGTTCCCTGGAAGTGGTGTGTGTCCAAAAATGTTTTGCAACTTCTAACATGTGTAACCCAGATCTAAGGATCAGAAGCCAATGTTAGGGTTGACCATGAGAATTATCTTTTTATATAAGTGAGAAGAACAAAGTCAGTAATTTCCTTTATGGCATGTTTTGAAAATTCTGATATCTATTTCTTTTGTCTCATGAGCACTTATTTCTCTGTATTAGGTGAATTTTGTGTGCTAGTTTAGATCTTCAGAATGGAGTCTGGCTTGCTTTAAAGGCAATGGTGATCCTGGCTTTCTTCAGAGATGTTCTGCCTAGGTTGTAATGTCTCAGGTAGTATAAATTTCACCTGCAAACACATATTAGTGTCATCTTGTGGAGACGCATTCCCACTGGAGACAACTTTTTTTTTTCCCTATTCCACCTAACTCTGTGGTAAGATTAATGGCACAATTTCTCTTGTCATCTATTTTGATTGTCATTGACTTTATACTACTCACTGAGGAACTTACACTTGGGGATCACCTCTTAAACTTGCAACATTGGGAAAATCCTGCAATTTATCTTTTTTTTCTACACCTTGCGCTCTCCAAAACCCACTCACTGATATTCATCAAACTGGAAGTCACCTTTAATGTTCTTTGATGTCACATATCCCTTCTTAGTCTCCTGCCAGTAATGTCAGATTCTTTACTCCTTATCATACTAACCATGACCAAGTCTTCTCCATGTATTGTAAAACACCAACTCAGAATGCTACAAACATAAGGATAAAAAATTAAATAAACATGAAACTCTTGTCCCATGAATATGCACCACAATAAATTCATAATTACACATCTAGTTGGACTTTAAAGAAGCAAAAAGTATTTTCTGCTGACTCTGTCAATTTTTTAGACATTTTCTTGTTTATTTCAACTTTTACCAATATTCTTAACCTATTTTCTCTAAGATCTACACTTTCATTTCTGAAAATACTTCCCACTGCACTACTCATACAAAATGTGTGCCTTTCCTTATAGACAATACATATTTCCAACTTTCAAGTCCAATTACATTCACTTGCTTCTACTCATAATGCCTTACGAGTGGATGTGATTCTTCTTTTAAGCTACAAGGAGACACTTTTCCTCCATAACTTCGGTTTTATCTTTTCCTTCCTTCCCCACTTCATTTAATTCCAGAAAATTGTAAGTGTACAGTCTTGAAAACTTCCTAAGTGATTAACTGAAATTGTATTAGATCTCTTTAACTTTATTCCCAGTTCACAGGATCTATCTGCCTTAAAACTGCTCATGTTCCCTTTTATGGTTTCACTTAATAAAAGGACTGGATGTTGAGACTAAGGAATTTTATGTCTAACTACTCTCCGAAAATGGCATGTTCTGGCATTTGTCACTGATGATATGGCTCAAATTATCTTTAAATTATACACCCTCATATTCTCTCCCTGCTTCCCATGGTTTTTAAAAAATTACTTTTATTTTTATACCACAATCTGGCTCTTTGGAAGATCTCATTCAAAATTGGCATTATTCATTTTGGAGAGAAAAGAGTTGGTAATTCAGGGGAGGCATGAAACTATATATCACATTGCTGCAAACACAGCTAAATCTTAAAGAATTGTTGTCAATATTTGAAGAAATAGAAACCATTCAGGAATGGTCATTTGAGTAGTCATTTTATTCTTGAAGAAAAAGATGACCCACTAAATTACAGAGCTGTGATAATCCCAAGAGAATATGTTTGTGAAAAATAAAGGTGAAAGACAATAGGCTGAGTGGAAATATTGAAAACTCTTAGGCAGAGAGAGAAAGGTTAAAAGACAATAGAATATCCTCACCCTCTGCAAGAATCAATAGAGTATGTGATTAACTCATTAAATATCAGTCTCAAATATTGATGGGATTAAGAGAAGAAATAGTGATAATCAAGGGGCCTTGCCTTGAAAAGAAGAGATGTAACCTCCGTTCAATCCTCTACCACTTCCCCTTATGTTTTATTTATTTGCATGAAAGGTAAAATGCTATAAAGGTTTTAGATTCTAAGGAGCAATGTTTATAAAAAAAATTAGGATATGTGCATTTCTCTTTTCTTTTTGATGTCATTTTTTCATGGCAGGAATTGTGAAACTTGAAAATTTTTCTCTGTAATTTGTATTTTTTATGTTTCATTATGCAATTTTTGGTTTTTTTTTTGGTAGCACCCGGGATCGAACTCATGACCTCGTGCTTGTCAGGCAGGCGCTTAGGCCACTGGGCTAAATCCCCAGCCCATTATGTAATTTTTTAACTAAAGATTGAGGATTAACTGAAATGTAGTCTTCAATTCACACAGATTCAATTCAATCTGTCTTGGCTGGATTCTGTTTCAGTTTAATTGTTTAGGAAATGGGTTTGTGCCACAGATCTAACCATGTGGA
>RJWT010009573.1:0-25022 GCA_004365215.1 Cuniculus paca | reverse complement strand
AAAACAAAATGTTGCTGCCCAGGGAACTGTGCAAAAAAATTATGAGCCGGGCGTGGTGGCTCATGCCTGTAATCCCAGCACTCAGGAGGCTGAGACAGGTGGATCATTGTGAGTTCGAGACCAGCCTGGGCTACAAAGTGAGCTCAAGGCCAGCCTGAATGGCATAGTAAGACCCTGTCTCAAAAACACCAGGGCCGGGGATCTAGCTCAGCGGCCTAAGTGCCTGAGCCTGGCAAGCACAAGGTTGTGAGTTCAATCCCCGGTGCCACAAAAAAAAAAAAAAAAAAAATTATGGAGCACACTGTTGAGCTGACCGCTGAAAAGAAGATGCAGCATCTGGACCTACTATGTACAAAGATCTACTATGACAACAAAAAAGATGTCAACTGTGCCCTATGAGAAAGTACAGGAAAACAAAACATATGTAAAAGTAATACTTGTATATGGAACATGCAGTTGTCACATGTGAAGACTGCCTTGGATGTGACAGTTGAAGCAAAGCTTTTTTCTATGATAGAATTTTGATTACTGTAGTTTACATAGGTTTTTATTTCTGATGTTATCTATTACATTTTGTACGCAAGTGAGCAGGTGACATAAAAATTTTGATATCTATTCTAAGCACTGATTACAGATTTGATATTGTACTTTATTGACATCTTATTTCCCTGCAAAGCGTTGTATGATATAGTAGGAGGCTCCTAACAAAACAGGGAGACAAAAGTGCCATATAGGAAAGGAAAGCTAAGCACACGTGCTGTCAGTGTGAAACATGTACATGCAACATGCAGTTGTCATGTGTAAAGACTGCCTTGGGTTTGACAGTTGAAGCAAATCTTATTTTTGTGGTAAAGTTCTATTGTTATTTTCATTGTAGTTGATACAGGAATTTATTTCAGATACTATCTTTTAGGTTTTGTAAGGAAGTACACAGTTAATGTAAAATTACCAATGTCTATTCTAGGTCAATAGTTCTTTTTTTTTTTTTGCGGCACCGGGGATTGAACTCACGACCTTATGCATGCCGGGCAGGCGCTCAGACCGCTGAGCTAGATCCCCAGCCCTCCAATGTCTATTCTAAACAGACTATACATACCAAGAATTTAATATTTTATTTTGATATTTCATGTTCCTGTTCAATACACACTGTATAATATGAACCTCCTGACAAAACAGCAGACCACTGAAATGTCAATTACATCCTACAAAAATGCCAGAAATGCAAAAGACATTGTGCTGTCAGCATAAGTGAGGTGTGTGTACAGAATGTGCTATTGTTGTGTGCAGACTGCCTTAGGTGCCATAACTGAAGTGAAGATCATATATACTATTGCTGTTTTCACTGTAGTTCAAATGGGAATTTATTTCTAATGTTCTTTTTTTAGATTTTGTACACCAAAGACCAGTCAATACTGAAATTTTGATTCTTTTAATCAATGCTCAATAAATATTAAAACCTCAACTTTTTCTGTTTTTAAGTACTCATTGTTTAATACAATAAACTTATAAAATAATTAGTAACTCATCAATACAAACATTCTAAAGAATAAACGTGGTTCAGACTCCTGTTTATGCACCTAGAAAAAATTAGTCTTATGGCTCCAAGGACTACAATAAGTATGAAAATAGACAAAGGGAGAAAGTAGCCAAATCAAGACAAGACTAAGTATAGCTTTTAAATTATTAAAAATAATGCCAGCTAGCATGTTGGGGCCAGCATACTTGTGATCCCAGCACTTGGGAGGCTGAGGCAGGAGAATCACCAGGAATTCAAAGACAGAGTGGACTATATAGCAAGACCCAGGCTCATAAAACCAAAAGATAGATAGATAAATAAATAAATAAATAAATCCCCAAGCCTTTGGTGGCAGTGTATTTTTAAGTAAAATTTTTTCTCTTGTCTTTTTCTTTTTTTTTCTGGGGGGGATGGGGAGGCAAAGTCTTGCTATATAGTTCAGGCTGGTCTCGAACTCATGGTGAGGCTTCTGTCTCAGCCTCCCAAGTGCTAAAATGTAATTTCTTAAAACCGTCCTCTTTCTTGATATGAAAATAAAAGCACTACCTTCTTATTCAAATGCTTTCCTTTAACTCTTGATGACAAAACACACACACACACACACACACATACATACATTTGGAGATTAGAATTACACAAAATTCCACACTCATTTCAGAGCTGGGATTACGCATGTTTTTGTTCATTGAGATCCAAATGTCATGGTCAGTATATAATCTTTATTTCCAGAATTATACAAAATTCAAATTTTAATAGTCCATTAGTCTGTTTAACCATTTAAAATCTAAATTTTGGGCCCTGTGGGTTTGGTTTCGGTAGATTCAACAGATAAGAGGTGGAAAATACTGAGGGGAAAATTATATCTGTGAACATGTAGATTTTTTTTTATTATTCCCTAAACTATACAATTATTTAATAGCATTCACTTATTTTTTTTTGCTATCGCTGAGACAGTTTATAGTTCAGCCTGGCCTTAAACTTCTGATGATACTCCTGCCTCAGCCTCTCAACCTCCCATATACTGAGATCAGAGTGCTAGAATTACAAGCATGCACCACCATGCTGGGCATGTATTAGATATTATATGTAAGTAAATAAAGTGATTTAAAGTTTACAGGAGGTTGTGCATAGGTTTTAGACAAATACTGGTAGTAGATCATTCTTTAAGCCTGCAAGCATCTGGATTTTGCTATCCATGGAGATCTTAGTATCAAAACCCAGCAGATACTAAGGGGACACTTTTTTTTTTGGTACCAGGGATGGAACTCATGATCTCATGCTTGCCAGGCAGGCGATTAAGCCGCTGAGCTAAATCCCCAGCCTGCACTTGTTTTTAAAACAAACAAACAAAACTGAAAATGTATTTAAGAATTACAGCACAGTCAGGTGTGGTGGTAAATGCCTGTAATCCCAGCACTAGGGCAGCTGAGGCAGCATGGCCGAAAGTTCAAGTCCAGCCTGGGCTGCACAGTGAGTTCAACGCTAGCTAAACTGCACAATGAGAACTTCTCTTAATAAAATATAAAATAAAATAATTACAGTGAAACCCTGAATTAAAAATTCAATTCATCCACAGAGCTGATTGTAATTCAAGTTGGTTGTAAGTCAAGACTTTTTTCCATAAGAAATAACGGAAATACTCATGTGTTCTGAACCTCCCAAAGTACATCTTAACTATTCATAGTAAAAAGTTGTATGTGTGTAATTTGCCAGGAAACAATAATTTCCCTAGTGTATTCACCAAAAGGTTATAAAATGTACCTAGTTGATGAAAAACAACCATTTTATACTGTACTCACCATCCAAGTTGACACCTTTGGTTTACAGGAAGGGAGGATGAAATTAAAGGTGGTTACTGTTTGAGAGTTCCCTTCCACAAGAACATCAGAAGTTGGGCTGATGTCTTTTCTCTCCTTGGAAGAGTCTGTAGCCTACTAGGATCTGCTTCTGGCTCACCAAGTCTATTGATACTTCCCCTCCTCTTCAGAAAGCTCCTTAGCTGCCCTTCTCTGTTGCTCAGCCAGAAATTGCTGAAGTTTCTCGGCAGACAATTTCTCTGAGTGTTCCTCCACCAGTTCCTCAACCTTGCAATCTACCTGCAAGACTAAGGATTCTGCTATAGTGACAATGTCATCAACCACAAGGTCAACTGAAGCCTAAGGTTCTTCTACACAGCCTTCGAAGTCTCTCTCCTGTGTAATTTTAGGCCACACTTTCTTCCAGGAAGATCTGTGTCCTTAGAGACATTATATTGGGCCAGAGTTTCTCAGTTAACCCCACACAGGAAAGGACGTTGTAATGTTCCTTCCAGAACTCTTTAAGAGTAAAATCTGTATCTGAGACCATTTGGAGGTACTTCAGGAACAATTTCTTAGAGTATAGCTTCTTAAATTTAGCTATAATCTGCTGGTCCATTGGCTGTAGTAGAAGAGTTGTACTAGGCAGGAGGAACTCAACTGACTGTCATGGGCATTTTTCAGCCAATTCTTCCAAATCTTGTGGGTGAGCAGGAGCGTTGTCCATGATGACAGCTTTGAGTGGTAAACCTTTGTATTCTACTTATTTCTTAACTATAGGACAGAAAGCCTCCCCGATACACTCAAGAAAAAGTACTCTTGTTACCTTAATGCTTTTGCACTAAATCTCCACATGACCCCTACCTATTCTTCATGACTTTTATGTTTTCTGAACATTCTAGGGGTTTCACGGTGATAAACTGAGAGGCTTCATATTGAAGTCACAACTTGAATTGGAATAGCTGTAAGTTTAGCCTATCCTTCACAGGCTTGTGGCCTGACATTTTCTTCTCTTTCTGGGAAATGTATGTTTTCCTCGACATTTTCTTCCAGAAAAGGCCAGTTTCATCACAGTTCAAAACCTGATGAAAGCAAAAGCCATTTCTCTAGGTCACTGTTTCGAAGCGGTATATATAATTTTAAGCAGCCCTTTCATCAGCACTGGCTGCGTCACCATGCCTAGTTACACTATGAACCCCAGTTCTCACTTTAAAACTGTGAAACCAACCCTTACTACCACAAAATATTTCACCATTATCACTCACTGATGTAATATCTTTTATGAGATCTGTATAGCCCTAGCTTTTTCACAAATTATAAAACTCAAGTAGGCTATAACTTGCTGTCTATCTTTCATTTATTGACACTAATAGCCTTTCTATGTCATCTAATGCTATTGACCATGACGTATTGAGTAACACCTTTAGCAACACTAGCTTCCTTATACAAATCTTTCCTCTGTAAGATTGTAGAGATTGTGGATTTCAAAGTGTTGTACATACTAGCAAGACTAGTCACACAAACACCGCTCTCGTATTTCTCCACAATTTCTTTCTTTTTTTTTTTTTAATTTTCATTGCCTTCTTTCTTTTTTTTGGTCCCGGGGATCAAACTCACGACCTCGCACTTGCTAGGCAGGCACTTACGTGGCTCAGCTAAATCCCTGGCCCTTGATTGCTTTCTTAACCTTCCCATCTTTAGCTTATTTTCCGGCTTTTTGGGGGCCATTTTGATAGTATTAACTGTAGCAATTATATAAAGCACTGACAGAAATCATGTGTACAAACACACATACCTGGGCTCAGACTGACACATATACATCCTCACAAGTTTTTGTTTACAACTGGACAAGCGACTGGCATTCAGGTTCCAATTCAAGATTTTGGTCTTAAATTAAACCTAAAATTCTGGTCATAACCCAAGGTGTTCGTGTGTAAGCCTGGTCATAACTCAATGATCCACTGTGACAACTGCTTGCGATGGAGGAGCAGGCCTGTAATGCCAGGTATTTAGGAGGCCAAGACAGGAGGAGGGTAAGGAGTTCAAGGCCAACCTGGGCAATTTAACTGCTAATCTGTTTCAAAATAAAAATAATAATAATAAAAGGGGCTGAGGGAAAAATTTTGTTTAAAGGGTTGAGGCTACAGCTCAGAGGACTGGGGCTGGAGGACGTAGTTCACGGGCAGAGCTGTGCTTACTGGGTGCCAGGCCCTGGGTTTAATCTCCAGCACAACTCAACCACCACTCCTCTTTATGTATTTAAGAACTAAGGTTTGTACTGGGGTTGTGGCTCAGTGGTAGAGCATTGCCTAGCAGTCCTGAAGCCTGGTTTAATCTCCATCACTGCATGCATGTGCAAAAGAACTAAGGTTTAAATTACACTTCCACTAATTTTCCAACAGGTGGGTCACTTTGTAGCAAATTAATGCAAAAGATCTGAGATTTTACCCTGCTTGCAAATAACAAAGTAGCCTACCAGTTTCACAAATGGTGACAGAAGATGAGACTATCAACTGGGTGCCATGCATCTAAGTGCAAGTTTAAGGCCAGCCTGGGCAATACAGAGTTCAAGACAGGAAAAAAAAAAAAAGTAGAGAGACAAGGGCAGTTTTTACAGCAATAACATAAGCCAAAACACCAAGAGTACTGTACCATGAGGGCCTAGTTCTCACAGGACAAAGTGAAGGGACACTCACACCTGTGCAGGCAGTGGGTTGTGTAACATAGCGGAATCCTGGGCTTAGGGAATCCTAATGTTTTATGGTGGGTAATAAGCATGTCTACACTTTGGCTCCAGAGGGAGACATAATCTTTATTATACTGGACAGTATAGGCGCCTGCCCTTTGCTGTGGGGGAAGCCTTTCTTCCAAAGCTGTTCCTCATACAACATTCTTGACAAAACAGAAACAAAGGGCGGGCAGATCTCTGGCAAAGAAGAAAGAGAGGCCCATGGAAGGGGGACTGTTCCTAGGATATAGTTAAATAAATGGGTCTAAGAAGATAATATATTTAAGACATTAATTTTACACACGCTCTGATCTAATGTAATTACTTAGTGAATTATCCAATTAAGTCATTTTAAAATGTATTAAAAATTAACGAGTTCCAAAAAAAAATTGACGAGTTCCCTTTCTGTATTTTTTAAAACGACGTGCTCTTTTACTGTATTAAAAAATTTAAAAACCTCGAGCATTCTCCTAGACACAACGACCGTGCTGATTTTAACTTACTTTCACGTTTCAAACCTGTTAACGTTGCCAAAGGGAACAACCTGTCAAAAAGTCTCATTATCCCGTAGCAAACACCACAAAAGAGCACTGTAACTTTCGGCCGCTGCCTATAAAATAACGCAAGCAACGCACTTGTGAACCACTTTGTTCTGTTGCTCTCTACCCTTCATCGTCTCAAAATAAAAAATCTTCCAAAGCAGCAAAAAAACAAACAACAAAAACCACCGTCTCTTGATCCCTTTGTCCCCAGCAGAGAAGAGAAGAGGACTGGGAACTCAGTAAGGCAGAGCCCCCAAAACACGCGAGATAGGAAACAGACGGCGTCCAATTTGCAGTCAGTCATGAAAGCAAAGTCTCCTCGCTCATCTCCGGCGCAGCCCAAGCGCGCACCGGGGCTCGGATCCTCCCTCGCGTCCCCGCCGGGGGCACGGACGCCACACGCACCCTCCCGCCCCTCCCCCGCGCGCCCCGGTGGCGGCGGCGGTGACAGACCGCGGGTCCCCTCGCGTCCCCGGCCCGCTCACCTTGGGCGGCGAAGGGCGAGGAGCCGCCGACCGGCGAGCCGGGCGCCAGCAGCGGCGGCGCGGAGTCGGCCGCGCCGAGCACGGGCGCCGGCAGCATGAGGTAGCGGTGCGGCGCGGGCAGGCAGCGCTGGCAGAAGGAGTGCAGGCAGGGCAGCAGCTTGGGCGCGCGGCTCTGGATGTTCTGGTGGCACACGGCGCAAGTGTCCAACAGGTTGAGCCGGGCCGCCTCGCCGCCACGCTCCGAGTCGGGGCCCTGCCGGCTCTCGGCCTCGTTCTCCCCGCTCGGCGCCGCCGCCGCCGCCGCCGCCGAGGGCCCCCCGGCGGCCGCCGCCGGAGCCGCCGCTTTCTCCACAGCCACCTCCATTGTCCTGGCCCGCGCCGCCGCCCCCCGCGACCTCCGCCTCCGCCGCCTCCTCCTCCTCCTCCTCGGGGCCGCGCGGAGGAAGCGTCCTCGGGGCCGCGCGGAGGAAGCGTCCTCGGCCCCGGGGACCCGCCTCCCGGGTGGCCTAGCCGGAAGCAGGGGCTCTGTCTGCGGAGACCGTTCCCGCACGGCGCAGACTGCGTCCGGGCCGCTTCGCCAACCGCCTCGGCGCTCGCCGAATCCGCCCAGAGCGCCCTCGCCTCCCCGCCTTTCTCGCAAGCCCCGCCCCCGCTCTCCCTCGCCCAGCAACCGCGGCGCCAGCCGGGAGCGCGCCGCCCAATAGCCGCGGCGCCTGGCGAGGGGGCGGGGCGTGCCGAAGCCCGCGGGGATCCGACGGCCCGGGCGGAAGGCGGGGACAAGGGAGGTGCCGGCTCGGCCCCGCCCCTTAGGCCGCCTAGAACCACGGTTTCTGATTGGGTCCTGGCGTGTATTGCGCTCCTCTGAGAAGATTAAGGATTCATTTGTTAACGACCCGGCACCTAATTGGGCCCCCGGGCGTGGCTCCTCCCACGGGGTGGGGTTCCACCTTGCTGCTCCGCAGTTAATTGAGTAACTGCGCTAGAAACTGTTTTTACTACTACAGACCGGGTCCTGTCAAAGGAGAAAATATGGTGGGAATGTCCGTGGAGAATGGGGTGGAGGTTGGCGCAGATGGAGAAAAAATCAGAGATTTACTGCGTGAGAGATATTGTGGAGGCCTGAATGCATTCATCTCCTTAATGAATGAATGAGTGTTAAGAATACGGAAGGAAGGTTCTCCAACAAGTTGAAAAATTTTTAAGGATTTCCCCACTGAACACCTGCTGGCCTTGAACGCACTATGTAGCTCAGGCTGGCCCCGAAATTAATTTTTAAATTATTTTTTCCCTTCAGGGGATTGAACCCAAGATATGCTGAGCTACATCCCCAGAACCTTTTAGAAAGATTTTTTTAAATAAAGTTTCTAATTTGCCCAGGCTGGCCTCAAACCTGCCATCCGGCCTCAACCTCCATGGAACCTGGGATTACAGATGAGTACTGCTTAGCTCAGCTGAAATTAATTTTTGAAGGAAGCCTTTTCTTTTTAAATGGGTAAAAGTAGATGATTGTTTCAAGAAATATTTGTTCCTTGAAACAATCATCTATAGCAGCTGAAGCCAGACATGGTGTGGTGGCATAAGCCTGTATAGTGCCAGCACTAGGGAGGCCAAGGCAGAAGGATCTTTTGCCAGTTTGAGGGTAACTTGGGTTACACAGTGAATTCAAGGCCAGCCTGAACTATGTAGGGAGACCTTTGTCTCAAAAACACAACAAAACAAACAACAACAACAAAAACAATCTGGGTGTGGTGCGCCTGTAATACCAACTCTCAAGAGGCTGAGGCAGGATAGCTGAGTTCAGAGGCCAGTTTGTACTACGTGAGATCCCTTCTCAAAAAACAAAAGGGCTGGGGATGTAGCTCAGTGGCACAAGTGCCTGCCTGTCAAGTGCAAGGTCCTGAGTTCTAGTCTCAGTACAAAAAAAAAAAAAGGTAATGGAGAGGATTCTGAAAGGCCTCCTAAAACTGCGATAATCCTGAAAGAATAAATTCAATGGCACCTGGGAGGGCCAATGCTAAGCAGTCCCTTCCTCAAGATTTTACCTTTCTGACAGCTTTCTGAGGGTGGCCATGTGCTGCAAATTTAACCCACAATCACTCAGAGACATCATGGTAGGCTCAAAATTGCCCCATCCCTTTCCTGAAGGTGGATGTTCACAGACAGGGTTGCCCAGTGGACAGAGGTCCCAGGACTGCCACTTATTTTGCTAAATAATAAAGTGAGGGCCTTTGCCAATCAGAGCTCAGTGCTTTTAGCTGTTGCCATGGTTGATACATTGAGAAGTTTAGAAGTTTAACTGAGAGACTCAGCAGGGAGCCAGGGCTCTTACTTTGTAAATATCCTTATCCTGTGCAAAGGAGGGCAAGGACATTTTGTGTGTTACACCAACCCTGAAGGTGGGGGTGGTGGTGGCGGGTGTACAATTTAAGGGTAAAGAAGAGGCTTGCCTTTTGCCCTCTTTTACTCTGGCTGCTGCCTTGAAGTGTTGCCCCTGTGCCATGCCACCCTGCCTTGGAGTCAGCTGATTATGGACTGAAATCTCCAGAGACTGTAAGCTAAATAAACCTTTCCTTGCTTCACTTTGGGTGTCAGGTGTTTTGTCCCAGCAAGGAGAAAAAGTAACTAAGACAGCTGTGAAATGCCTGATGAAATTATGGGCACTGATAAGCAAATGCATGAAGAACACTAGGCACCTACCCAGGTGGCTACAACTTATTATTTTTACAGGTCTCCAATAAAAGATTTCAAAATTTCTCAATAAGTAGCCATTTACAGCTGTCAATAGGGAAATAAATCTTTTGAAATTAAAAAAAAAAAAAGATTTTACCTTCCTTCTCCTACCAGCCTCTTTCCCTAGCAAGTCCTTGAGTCCTATCTCCATAGGCTCCAAGTGTGTGGTTCTGAGCTAGGAGATCAGTGTGTGGCAAAAGCTAGCTGGGGAAGCAGGTGTGACCTGTTAACTACAAGATCTCAGACACATGTACTGAACAATTCCCAAAGCCCCAAGCAGGTTCTCAATAGCATGGTTTGTACCTGACCTTATCCTGAGATGAGGTCCTAGTAGCACCTCTCAGGACCCAGATGTAGAAGTTCGAATGGGTTTCCTTGAGATTTGGACAATATAAAGGACATACTGATGGTGCGAAGAGCTTTTATCGCGGCTTTCCATAATAACCCATGCTGTATTTCCCAGGCACAGGGTGTACTTTTCTTCATCTTTGTTCTTACCCTCTTTTTCTATTTACTTGGTCCAAGCTTGCACTACAGACCCAGTTTCTCTCCACTCTTCACTTTTACTTTCTTGAAAAAACTTTCCCACTGCTTCACTGTTTGCTTATTTTGATCAATTCTTTGTTTGAGAGAAGAACCTGGAATTCAAGTCCAGAATGAGAGGTGAGCAACCCAGAACCCTATAACATTTAATTGGTGAGCCACTTTTAGGAGCAGACTACTGAGTAACAGTTCTGCTACTTAGTGTTAGTCAATGACTTTATTTTGCGTAGTAAAGTTGACCCTTGCGAACGCATGAGTTTTGAATTTATGCTTTTGACCAACCTCCTATGAACATTAATGATGGGAGGGAAAAATTACGTATCTTAGTACTTAGGAGGCTGAGGCAGAAGTGTTATCGGAGGTTCAAGGTCAGCCTGGGCTACATAGTGAAACTGTCTCAAAAAAAAAAGTATCATCTAGAGATGATTAAAGGATTTAAAGTGTGGATGTCCAATCTTTTGGGTCACCTAGACTGTAATGAGTGAAGAGGAATTACCTTGGACTGAATGTAAAATCTATAACATAATGTATGTAAGTAACAAAACTTCCTTTTTAATTTTTGTATACCATAAAAAAGATGGCAACACAAGGAGAAAACTTGTAGAGTATTTGATCCTGTTTTGTGAAACTGATGTATCAAAGTCCGGTTCTTTGGAAGTACTGGTTCCATTCTTAGTTCTCTAGGTACTTGTCAGAAATTTTTGGTCGACCTTTATTCTTTGTGGGCTTTGCCCTTGACAATAATTGTTCACAAATGTACTTACTGTCAAAAAGCAAAGACAAGCCAGGTGTGGGAATATAAGCCTGTAATCCCAGCACTCTGGAGGCTGAGGCAGGAGAATCCATGAATTCAAAGCCAGCCTGGGCTACAAAATGAGTTCAAGTCCAGACTGAACTACGCAGCCTGAACCTTGTCTGAAAAAAAAGAAAAGAAAGAAAGAAAGAAAGAAAGAAAGAAAAAAGAAAAGAAAAAAGAAAACACACATACACACAAGAATAAGGTATGATCGTGAAGCAAGGGACATTCTTCTTTGGGAAGATAGGTCTTTAAAAGTCTAGCAAAGGGACATGATCAGATTTTAGTTTAAGTTGAGGGTCTGATTGCAACTCTATATGTTCCATTTGAAACTTTGCAGGAAACATTTGTGTTGACTGAAAGTGGAGTTGAAAATGTATGGACAAATTTATTATTTTTTAAAGAAATCTTGAAAACTATTATCAAATTCCTGTATCAAAATGGAAAGTTAAGAATGGGCATGGTGGTGCATGCCTGAAATCCCAGCACTCAGGAGGCTGAGGCAGGAGGATCGCTGTCAGTTTGAAGTTGACCTGGGAACAATGTGAGTTCAAGGGTAGCCTGAACTACCTATAATTGTTGAAATATTGTTGAAAACTACATATAATATAATGAAACCCTGTCTCAAAAAAAAGACAAAAGTGGGTTGGGGATATAGCTTAGCATAGTGACTGCCTGGCAAGTGTGGGGTCATGAATTCTATTCCCTGTACCAAAAAACAAAAATACCAAGGTTGGAATTTTTTTTGCCATTCACAAGATTATATTTTGTCGACATATCAAAAAGTATTAATAGCTGGGCATTGTGGCTCACGTGTGTAATCCCAGCACTTGGGAGGCTGAGAGAGAAGGATTATTGTGAGTTTGAGACCAGCCTGGGCTACAAAGTGAGCTCAAGGCCAGCCTGAGCAGCATAGTGAGACCCTGTCTCAAAAAGGCAAGGGCTGGGGATCTAGCTCAGTGGCCTACGCACCTGCCTGGCAAGCACGAGGTCATGAGTTCAATCCCGGTGCTGCAAAAAAACAAAACATGCATTAATTTGAGTCAGTGCCATGTGCAGGCCAGGAAGCAGGACAACCAGACACCAGCCCCTCCTGGTGTGTGGGCCAGGAGACAAGAAGAGTCAAGGGTCCCATCCCCCCTGCCCCACCCCTGTGAGTTACCGGCAGATCCAGAGAAACACAGGCTGAGATGATAGCTATTGAAGTAGGCTACAACTTAACACTTACAGTGTTTAGTGTTTCATTGACTTTGCAGGCCTAAAGCTGGTAATCTGATCATCTGTTAGAGTATAATAATATGCAGTACAGAATCTATGGAAGACCTTCTGAAGGTGGTAGCCATTGTTAATTCCCTATTGTCTTGTTTTAAAATCCTATATCATTTTCATTCTTTTGTTTTTGTTTCATTTTAGAGCAAAATATACTTTTTTTTAAAGCAAAATATACTTACTGAGAGAAAGAAAGCTTCTGTCTGAGAGACAGAGGGGGTCCCAAGTGGGTTGGGTTTTATTCTGTTTTGTCTTGTTTGATTTTATTATATCATATGGTTAATACATTGTGTCAACTTGAGAAGTTTAGCAGTTTAACTGAGAGACTCATCAGGGAGCCAGGGCTCTTATTTTGTAAATATCCTCATCCTGTGCAAAGGAGGGCAAGGACATTTTGTGAGTGTTACACCCACCCTGAAGGTTTTTTTTGGGGGGGTGGCCTGTGTACAATTTAAGGGCAGAGAAGAGGCTTGTTTTCCTCTTTTACTCTGGCTGCTGTCTTGACGTGTTGCCCCAGTGCCATGCCACTCTGCCTTGGAGCCAGCTGATCATGAACTGAAACCACCAAAAACTGTAAGCTACATAAACCTTTTCTTTCCTAATTTTGGGTCTCAGGTGTTTGTCTCAGCAATGAGAGAAAGTAACCAAGACAGAATTTGGTACCAGTGGAGTGGGGTTGTTGCTGTGACTGTACCTGACTATGTGGTTCAAGAGCCTATGGAAATAGCGCTAGGCTTGGTGGCTCACGCCTGTAATCCCAGCACTTGGGAGGCTGAGACAGGCTGATCATTGTGAGTTCGAGACCAGCCTGGGCTACAAAGTGAGCTCAAGGCCAGCCTGAATGGCATAGTGAGACCCTGTCTCAAAAACAGGGCTGGGGATCTAGCTCAGCAGTCTAAGCGCCTGCCTGGCAAGTGCAAGGCTGTGAGTTCAATCCCTGGTGCCGCAAAAAAAAAAAAAAAAAAAGAGCCTATGGAAATGGCTTGTGGGAAGAGTTTGGAAAGGTTCGGAGAAGTTGCCTAAATGCATAGAGCTGGAACAGCTTAGGCTGTTCTGTAGGGGAGATTCTGGTCAGAGCTCAGGAGACCAGAAGGCTGATAGAAATCCTGCTGGTAAAGACCAGGCTCAGGAGGTTTCTGCTGGGAAGAAAGACTGCACTGGGTGTTGGACTCCCATTGATGTATGTTATGCCTTGGCAGAAAGTTTGTTTGCATTTTGCTTATGTCCAGAGACTTTGCCTGAGACTAAGGACAGTGGCCTAATTAACCTGGCACAAGAAATTTCAAGGCAGTCGAATGTTGAGGCAGTGGCATGGCTATTGTTAGGGGCTTTTAGCCAGATTTATGTTGTAAATCAAGAGCACAGGACCCAGCAGAGTGATTTGAAATGTGAGTTTGGCCAGAAAGGAAGCTCCAATAAAGCTGTGGACTGTAAAGATAGAGCTGAGACCTTGATTGCTGAGGAGGAACAGAGAAATAGAAAAGATGGCCTGAAGGCAGTGCAAAAAGCAGCAAGTCTCAAACTTTTGCAGCTTCCAAACTGCAAAGGTGAAAGACTTTGCTGTAATTAGAAAGCCCCAGAGCACCATGTTCCAGAATGGTGGCAGAGGCCCCAAGAGGTTCCAGAATGGCGGTGACATAGAGAATCTGTTCCTCAGAATCAGGTTCAGAGTGCCCAGCAATCCAGGCACTGGATTCCTACAGCCAGGAGAGAAGAAAGCCTGGCTACTGCTCCAACTGACAGCAGACCTCAGCATCATCCACATGGTGCTGGTTTTAGGTGCACACAGAATGTACAAGTTCTGAGGTTGAAAAGGCTTCCACCCCGATTTCAGAGGACCTGAGAGGCCAGGCAGTGTGCCCCTGAGAGGGCAATGTGTGAAGCTGTGAGTGTGAAGCCAAAGGTGCAGTGGAGACCTCAGAAGTTTGGAAAAGCCAGGAACGTGGATCATCTGAGGAAACCTGCAATGGGAGAGCAGAGCCAGCACAAGAGATGCCATGGGATCAGTGACCACTAGAAGTGCCGTAGGGGTGGAACCACACAAGTCCTTTGGAGCTCACAATTTGCCACAGATTGCTTAAGATGCTGGACATGCAACTGTAAGACTTAACATTTGCCCTGCTGGATTTTGGATTTGTTTTGGTTCCAATGCTTTGTACCCTCCTGTTTGTAACTTTTGGAATGAAAATGTTATGTTTCTAATGTAATGTAATGTTGATAGACTTAATGGTGGTTCTGAAGGATTGTTGTGTTATAATGTTCAAGTTACAAAATGGTAAGAATTAGCATGTCTTGGTATCTGGAGGCTGATTTAAAGAAATATGTCTGATTGCCAAGTTGACAAGGGGTGGATTCTTATGGCTAATACATTGTGTCAACTTGAGAAGTTTAGAAGTTTAACTGAGAGACTCAGCAGGGAGCCAGGATTCTTACTTTGTAAATATCCTCATCCTGTGCACAGGAGGGCAAGGACATTTTGTGAGTGTTACACCCACCCTGAAGGTTTGGGGGGGGTGGCCTGTGTACAATTTAAGGGTAGAGAAGAGGCTTGTTTTTCTCTTTTACTCTGCTGCTATCTTGAAGTGTTGCCCCAGTGCCGTGCCACTCTGCCTTGGAGCCTGCTGATTACGGACTGAAACCACCAAAACCTGTAAGCTAAATAAACCTTTTCTTCCCTAATTTTGGGTGTCAGGTGTTTGTCTCAGAACAGAGAGAAAGTAACCAAGACATTGTATCTGATGGCATGGGCAGCTATTTCAAAGATAACAAGATATATTATGATAGCTATTTCAGATTTACTACTATCTTTGAAATCCTATATTGTGTTCATTGTTTTGTTTTTATTGATTCTGTTCTGTTTCTGTTTTGTTTGATTTCACCACTATGGGCAGCTATTTTGAAGACAGTAAGTGGCATTGTGGTAGCCATTGTTAATTTCCTATTAAGTTGGGGTTTTTTGTTTGTTTGTTTGTTTGTTTGTTTTGTCTTTTTGAGGCAGGGTCTGGCTTTGCAATTCAGGCTGGCCTTGAGCTCACTTTGTAGCCCAGGCTGGTCTCGAATTCACAGTGATCCTTCTGCCTCAGTCTCCCAAGTGCTGGGATTACAGGGATGCGCCACCATGCCAGTCTGCTATTATCTTGTTTTGAAACTCTGTATCACTTACACTGTTTTGTTTTGATTGGCTTAATTCTATTTTATTTTGCTTGGTTTTATTCTCTTTAAAATAAAAAAAAAATTTTTAAAATTTTTTGCTGAAACTTGAAATTGCCATAATGTAACTTTTATTTTGAATGCTGTTATATTTTGAAACGTAGTACAGATAAGTTAATTTTCACTTTGAAGATTCACATTTAACTCGTTTAAATGAGTGGTCAGCCCTCCAAAAAGACTAAACCTGTGAGACATTTTTTTATCTTCCAGTGCTGGCACAAATTTTCCTTTTGATTCCATAAGTGAATTAACTTAACTTGTAAATCATAAAATATTTTCAACATTTTCTTCCAACTTACCAACCTTAAACCAGAAAAGGAAATGTCTCCATAATCTGCATCGAATACTTTTTTTTTGGTATTGAGAATCGAACCTAGGGCCTTGGGGCATGTGCTGTGCCAGTAAGCTACATCCCCAGCCCTTGCATCCATACTTTTAAGGAACTTGCAGAACTAGTGGGAAAGTCACAGCTTTATGATTTGTATGACATTATCCCTTCAGAGGTTTTGTGCATAAATTTTCTTGATCTATGATTCAGTGATATGCCATTAAATGTGAATCGCCAGCAGGTTCTATTTTCTTCCATTTAAAAAAATTTATTTATTTATTTGAGGCAGTGTCTTGCTATGTAGTGCAGGCTGGCCTTGAACTTACTATGAGCCCAGGTCAGCCTCAAACTCACAGTGATCCTCCTACCTCAGCCTCCCAAGTGCTAGGCTAACAGGTGTGCACAATCACATCTGACTTATTCTATTAATTTTCTAATCCCTCTGTTACAGTTTGTATTCAGATGTCTGACCAAAACCTCATGCAGTCATAGCACTTTTTTAAGGGTGGCTGAATCTAGACTATGTGATGCTGGGATTAAGGGTGTGTGTAGTAAATTAATCCACTGATTCATTTGGCATAGTTTTGGCTAGGATTAAGGGAGTGGCCTGCATACAATATAAGGGACAGAAAAAGTCTTGCCTCCCTTCTTTGCTTGCGTTTTCTGTCTTCTTCTGCAACGAAATCTTGCCCTCCTGCCATGTGCCACCCTCCCTTGGAGCCAGCTGACTATGGACTAAAAAACTACAAACTGTGAGGTACATAAAGCTTTTCTCCCTTAATTTTGGGCCTTGGGTATTGTCTTAGTTATTTTTCTCTCATTGGTGAGACAAAATACCCTACACCCAAAACTAAGGAAGGAAAGGTTTCTTTAGCTCACAGTTTGTGGAGCTTTCAGTCCATAATCAGCTGGCTCTAAGGCAGGGTGACATGGCACAGGGGGCAACACTTCAAGGTGGCAGAAGACAGTGAAAACAAGAACAAAGGGGAAAACAAGCCTCTTACCCTCCCTTGTATTGTAAGCAGGCTACACAGGGAGGGTGTAGTACTCACACCACCTCTGTGCCCTCCTCTTGCACAGGCTGAGGATGTTTACAAGGTAAGGACCGTAGCTCCCTGCTGAGTGGCGTAAACTTCTAAACTTCTCAAGTTGACACAATGTATTAACCATTACAGGTATTTTGTGTCAGCAATGAGAGAAAAGTAACCAAGGCACACTCTTATGCTGAGATGCCATTAGTAACTACACCACATATGCTGACAAGATTCAAGAAAATCTCTTTCTTGTCTTTCTGAAATGGGATTTCACTATGCAGTTCAGGTTGGTCTTTAATTCACTGAGTTGCCCAGGCTGGTCTCAAACTCCCAGTGATCCTCCTGCCTCAGCCTCCCTACTGCTGGGATTACAGGTGTGTGCTACCACACCTGGTGAATGGTTGTAACCTTTAATTGCATCAAAGAAGCCATGTCTTCAGTGATGCTATATTTGTTATCAATAGTGCTTTAGTCCGAGTGTCATACAACTATATCCTAGCACTTAGGAGGCTGAGGCAGAAAGATGGCTGCAAGTTCAAGGTCAGCCTGGCTGCATAGCAAGACCCTCTCACAAAGCAAAACAAAATAAAAAAAGGTAAGTCGAGCCATATCTGTAGCATCAGTATTTCATGTATTTCTTTTCTTTCTTTCTTTTTTCTTTTTTTTTTTTTTTTGGTACTGGGTATCAAACTCATGACCTCACGCTTGCCAGGCAGGCACTTATGCTGCTGAGCTAAATGCCTGGCCCTTCGTGTATTTCATCAAAGCAAAAATTTTACAATTAACAGGTTTAGTTTCCAAATCTCTTTTCCTATTTCTTTAGTTTGCCTTGGATAGTTTGGGGAAAAAAACAAAAAAGATTTTGGAAGGCATGGTGTTGCATTCCTGTATTTCCAGCACAGGAGGCTGAGGCAGGAGGATTGCTATGACTTTGAGGTGAGCCTAATCTACATGAGTTCAAGAATGGACTGACTGAACTACCTATTCAGAGTCTGTCTCAAAAACAAAACAAACCAAACAAACAGAAGCCTATAATTCTCCTACTTAGGAGGCAAAGGAAGGATGATTGCAGCAAGTTTGAGACCAGCCTGGGCTACATAGTGAGTTTAAGGTCAGCCTGTGCTACATTGAGAGACCCTGTCTCAAAACCAAACAACAGGAGGCTGAGGCAGGAGGATTCTTTTGAGTTTGAGATCAGCCTGGGCTGCAAAGTAAGCTCAAGACCAGCCTGAACTGCATAGTGAGACCCTGTCTCAAAAAGACAAAAAGAAAAACAACAACAATAAACCCTGATAAACGTTATCGAAAATACCCCAAAATCCTAGAAAAATAAAAAAATCCCCCAAAATCCAAAGTTAGTATATATTTTCCCTGGTCTTGGATAGAGCTAATATTGTCAAATGGTGATACTTCCAAAACTAGTGTATAGATTTAGTGCAATCCTAATCAAAATACCAACCACATTTTTCACAGAACTAGAGAAAACAGGGCTAATATTCATATGGTACGAGAAGAGACCCAGAATAGCAGAAGCAATCCTAGGTAACAAGAGCAAAGCAGGGGACATGGCCTGGAATTTTCCGAACAGAACCCTGGTGGCACAAGAAATAACACCAACACTTAACAAATGGGATCTATCAAATTAAAATCTTCAGTTCAGCAAAGGCAACAGCCAGCAGAGTGAAGAGAGCCTACAGAATGGGAAAAAAATTCTGCTAGCTATTCCTTGGACAAAAGACAAATATCTAGAGTATGTCAAGAACTCAAAAAAGTTAGATCCCCCAAAATAAAAGATCTAATCAAGAAATCAGCAACTAAAATGAGTACACTCGTCAGAAAAAGTACAAATAGCCAATAAATACACATACAAAAAAATTCAACATCTCTATCCATTAGAGTTATGCAAATTAAAACAACACTGAGATTTTATCTTACTCTAGAAAGAATGGCTACCACTAAGAAAGCAAATAATACCAATTGGTCATGAGGCTGCTGAGAAAAAGGAACTGTCATGCATGATCATGCATGATTGGTGGGAATGTAACGTAATACAACTGCTATTGGGTAGCATTTTTTTTTTCTTTTTTGAGGCATGGTTTCACTATGCAGTTCTGGCTAGCCTCGAACTCACGGCGATTTTTCTGCCTCAAGTGCTGGGATTACAGTTGTGCGTGTCACTATAGCGGAAATTTAAAACTTTAAGCTCCCCCTGCCTGATGTTAACAAGGCCACAAGATATACTCATTCAGGGCAAAAACTATAAACCAAGATAAGGCTGGCTGCACCCAGCTGAATTCCCAACCCTAAAAACACACCCAGCTCCTGCAACCTGTCCCAAGAATTGCCTGCTTAGTAACTGATGACTAAGGCTTTTGTACTAAATTCCCATTGTTCTCTTCTTCTGTACTTCTTGCTTACAAACCATGTATAAACTCTAGCCTAACTCTAGCCTGATGCTTCCAAACCAATCCTCCATCAGCCCACCGGCATAATAAATGTGTACCTTCCTACTTCTTGGTGTGAAGCATCTTCCTTTCGATTCAGTACTGATTCTGCAACACCTCCATACCTGGCCTTTGAGTAGCCCCTTCTAAAAGTGGCTCACTAAATATTTTTTTTGTGTGTGGCACGGGGGACTGAACTCATGACCTCGCACTTGCCAGGCAGGCGCTTAGGCCACTAAGCTAAATCCCCAGCCTCACTAAATATTACCGGTTTCTGGGTCGCTCGCCTGTCCCTCTGGAGTTAGATTCCAGGTTCTTCTTGTCTCAGACAAATGAACAAAAGCAAAAAGTAATGGGCCAAGTTTATTAGAGAAAGTAAAAGTGAAGAGTGAGAGGAAAACTGGCTCTGCAGAGCAAACTTGGGCCAAGCAAAAGGAGAAAAAGCAATAAAAGGACACCCTGGAAGAAGCAAAGGGGGCTATCATGAGGAAAACCAGGATAGCAAACTCTTTGGTGTCTGTGTCTTTTATGCTATCCAAATCTTGAGGAAACCTGTGAGAGCTTGTACACATGAGTTCTGAGAGGCAGCGCTGGGATCCCACCCCTCAGGCTGATGTCAGGTCCAGGTCATTCTATTGAGAAACTGGTTGAGTTCTCATGAGTTCCATGTGCAGGGCTTTTGGAACTGTTCTGTGCAGTATCTTGTAATTAACAGGTAACGCCCACTTCAGTCAGTTTTGGCACACCCTACTCTAGCTCACAACCTCTATGGAAATCAATATGATGATTCTCCGAAAAATAAACTAGAAATTCCATTTGAGCCCAGCTGGTCCCTTTCTAGGTATCTTCCTGAAAGAGTTAAAGACACTGGGCTGGGCATGATGTCACAAGCCCGTAATCCTAGCCCTCCAGAGGCTAAGGCAGGAGGATTGTTGCAAGTTTGAGGTCAGCCTGGGCTACAAAGTAAGTTCAAGGCCAGCCTGAACTACATAATGAAACCTTGTCTCAAAAAAATTTAAGATATTTTTAACTTATTAAATTATCTTACGAAGTCATATAAGAGGCCCAAGTTTTATAATTAAATAAGAAAACTTCTTGAGAAGCTGAGGCAAGAGAATTGCTGTGAGTTTCAGGCCAGTCTGGTCTCTGTTAAGTTCAAGGCTAGTCTGAACTACATCCAGAGACCCTGTGTCAAAATAAAAATAAAAATAAAAATAAAAGCAAATGAAGAGGAAGGAGAAGGAGGAGAAAAAGGAGAAGAAGAGGAGAAGGAAAGAAACTTATGTGTGTGCTTAGTAACAAAGGCCTATTTAGAAGCGCACACACATGTAGGTATATTCAAAGATCATCCTTGTAATTGCTGTGTTTTGTTCACCAAGTTGTGTAAGAGTAGCATCTGATACACCCAGATGTGAGGTGAGCACTACTGTGTTTCCCCTCACCCCAGCCTCCTATTGTCATGTTGGCGGTCTGGTCTGCATTTGAGCACTGTACAAAGGAGTCATGAAAAAAAATCACTAAAAATCACAGAATAATGTTAAAAGTCCAATCTTCAGTACTGGAAATATAAAAATACTAACAAATTTTTTGTGGGGTGGGTGAATTTTAGAGGCAGAGTCTTGGCTATGTAGTTCAGGCTGGCATTGAACTGGCTATGACCCTCCTGTCTCAGCCTCCACTTTGTGGGATTACAGATGTGTGCCACCATGCCCAGCCTAACAGTGTTTGTAGGGGCTGAGGACATAGTTCACTGAGAGAGAGCTTGCTTAGGATGTACAAGGTGGCCCTGGGTTTGAGTAAAAAAACAAACAAACAAACAAACAAAAAAAGCTACCTATTCAGTATAACATGGGTGTGCAGTAAGTTAACTCAGTGAGTTTAGATTACCAAACTCTGTAGTCTCAGGATTGTCCTTGACCGATCCTTGAAAAGGACCTCCTGATATTTAGAATATCCTTGTAAGAGTATGCTCATATGCTCTTGAGGCTTTGGGCTGTGTTATATGTTTGACCGCATAGTTCATGGTCATTGTATGACTTATGGTTAACACCTGTGTTTTGTACATCACAGGCCCAGGGCCACACTCTGTCCATTTAACCTCTAGGGGGCTGGATACTGAGTTGCACAGGTGCTGCACACATGCATGATTGACCACCAATTAAAATACTGGACATTGCCAAGGGTGGTGGCAGCTGCCTGTGGTTCCAGCCCTCAGAGGCCTATAGGAGGTTCATGAGTTCAAGGCCAGACTGGACTACAGACAGATCTTGTCCAGAAAAAGTAAAAAACAAAAATCCTGGACACCAAGGCTTGGGGGAATTTTCCTGGTCATTCCCAGCAATACTGTCGTCTTGTACAGTATTACTGGGAAGAAAATAGAGCAGTATTTTTTGGGGCTGCCCTAGAAGGGTAAGCCAGTTAGAAGGTTGCTCTTGATTTTTCCTGCACCTTGCCCATGTCACTTTTCCCTTTGCAGATTCTAATCTGCATCCTTTCGCTGTAATAAATGAGACTGGAGTGGACAGCGGTCTTTTCTCAACCATGTGTCTTTCCAGCTGCTCTCTGAAACAGGGTGATCTTGGAGATCACTGACCCAAGGGCATGTGATTTCTCACACAGGCTGTAATTCCTTGAGATTAGGACCTATTTGTTGTCCTCTGTATTCTTTTTGCATCTCTCAAATTTCACGGAGGCCAAAAAATGTGGAATTTGCTTATAACTGCTTTAGTCTTCTCATTGTCTGTGCCACAGTAACTATTTGCTGCAATCCGATCTCCTCTCCAGGAGTATTTTGCCCTTGTGAGGGAGGCAGAAGGTTCAGGACAGATAACGACAAGCGATTTTTCCTTTGTTTCATTCCCTTTCCTCCCAATTTTTTTTTTCTTTTCCAAGATGTTATGGATTAAAACCTGGTGGTCAACTTAACACCAGCGGAATTAAATCAGCATGGTGCTGAGCGTAGATGGCCCACCTGAGGAAAGTTACCAGCATAAAAAGAGACATGTGAAGAAGAAGAGTAGGGTGTTGTAGGTTCTCCTAAGTGTTGTTTGGAGCTGTTGGTTCTCCTGGAGGGGCCTGCCATGCTGGCTTCCCCAATATGAATTTGGCCATTATCATTGGAGGAGCTTGGGACCTTGCTGCTGAGAGTGGCTGCAGTTCACTTTGGGGGAGCTTTGGTCCTTACTTTGATCATCACTTCCTGGCTCTGGAGGGAAAGATGTGTGCTGTTTTAATCTCCAGGGGGTTTGTCACTCTGGGTTCCTAATATGTACTCTGCTGTTCTCATTGTCAAAGGAGCTTGGACTTCATTGTCGCTGGGGATGGCTATGGTACTTTTTAGGGGAGCCCTGGTCCTTATTTTGAGCATTCCTTCTTGGCTCCAGTGAAGAACCCTCAACCTACTGGCATAGTTCCTTCATCCCACTGGCATAGACTTTAGCTTCCACTGCTGACCTTAGGACCTTACCAGCTCAGATCTGTAAAACTGACTTGCATGAGTCATTGTCATGGGCTTTAGGCCTCCAGTTGGACTTCTGGAAGGCACTGTCAGGGGCTCTAGGTCTTCAGCTGAACTCATGCAGGACATTGCTGTGGGATCCAGGCCCTCAGATCAATTTTCTAGGTCTTCAGTGTTATAGACAGATTTCCTGCACTTTCTTGTATTTAACTCTGGGTGACCATCATAAAATAATATTATAAATTCCATGTCCTGTATGTAATTGTTGTTCTTGCAACCCCTGACTACAACACAAGGTAAATAATGTTTTCAGAACATTCTGTGTGGAGGAAAAGAAGTGCCCAGAGAGTGACATGATAAGGGGTTGGGAGTGGGGACATACCTGTCCTGTTGTCTGAGGATGAAGGAGTGAGGTGGCTGTGACCAATACTGACTCCTGAGATTGGTCAATATTGGTCAGTTTACTCATTCTATGGCCAGGTAATCATCATAGCACCTCCATCAAAGGCCATAGAGAACTGTTCTGAGACTACGGGGACAGAGAATCCTACATTTGAATATTTTGTCTGTTGCACAGAAGCATGTTTTATTGAGTTTCTTCTGAAGTTAGGAGTCCTAGACAGGAATAAGAAGGGAAAAAAGAAACCAAAGACCCAGTAGATCAAAAGTAAGCCAATACGAGGTACAAGAGAAAAGAAAGTGAGAACAGGGAAGGTTATAAGGAGCAAATGAAAGAAAACAAGTGGAGTAAGGAAACAGAGGTTGTAGATAACTAGAGGGCAACAGGAAGAGCAGAGCAACTAGGCAGTCTGTAAGGGAGGGCAGAGAATGTGAGGGCCAGAGAGCGAGCAATTGAAAGGACTCGGAACTAATGAAATGGTTACTCAGGAGAAATTTTACACAAAACATCCAAGTACAACTCAGTGTACAACTGAATTGAAGCAATTTCTACTTTTTAAAAAAATGATCCTGGAAATTGAACCCAGAGCCTTTACACTGAGCTACATCAAACAACCATATCTGGCAATTTCTACCTTTCTAGAGATATTTTACAGACAGGTACGGTGTGCACACCTGGAAGGTGCGGCAGAATTGAAAATTTGGCTGGGCGTGGTGGCTCACACCTGTAATCCTAGCACTCAGGAGGCTGAGAAAGGAGGATCATTGTGAATTCGAGACCAGCCTGGGCTACAAAGTGAGCTCAAGGCCAGCCTGAACGGCATAGTGAGACCCTGTCTCAAAAAAATGCAAGGGCTGGGGATCTAGCTCATTGGCCTAAGTGCCTGCCTGGCAAGCACAAGGTTGTGAGTTCAATCCCTAGTGCTGCAAAAAAAAAAAAAAAAAAAAAAAGAATTGAAAATTTGAACCCTGTCTGGGCAGTTTAATGAGTTCTGTGGGAGTTGCTCAGAGCTTCGTCTCCTCTACCACTTAGCTCCTGCTTGTGTTCATCAAAAAAGCAGTTCCTCCAAAAGTAGTCAGTCAGCATTTTGATGCAGGAATATGAATGTGTTACATAGGCACAATACCATTGGCCAGGGTTAGTAAACTGATTTTCGTCCTCATTCCCTTCCACAAAAGTGGGGGAGAAAGTTGCAACTCTTGTGCCTCTGCCTTTCTTGTGATCATGTCCTCCCCTAGAGTTACCTCATTAGCATAACCTGGTGTGATTAAAAGGGGTTTCTGATGAATAACAAAAGATAATCTGCACTCCCATCACTCAGGAAATTCCAAGGGTTTTATAGATACTCCTATAGCAGCAACCAGGGTCAAAGTCCAAAGAATAGAACAAAAGATGCTCCTAGCTCCCTGTCACTTCCTAAATCAGGTTTGTCTTCAGGTGAAAAACCCAGGGTTGAGACCAAATATGTACCTATTTCTTCTGGTGTCACAAGCCCTAATCCCTAGTACTAGGTGGGAATCTTTAGAGGAAGATCAAGGAAAGGCCATCAAGGACGCAGGGTGCAGCAGGGGTCTGCAAGACTGGAAGAGAGACCTTTCTCCAGCAAAAGAATCTGTTGAGCCGGGCGTTGTGGCTTACGCCTGTAATCCCAACACTCGGGAGGCTGAGACAGGCGGATCATTGTGAATTCAAGACCAGCCTGGGCTACAAAGTGAGCTCAAGGCCAGCCTGAACGGCATAGTGA
>RJWT010009572.1:0-25034 GCA_004365215.1 Cuniculus paca | reverse complement strand
AGGGTCAGGAAGGCTTCCACCCAGATTTCACAAGGCCTGGGAGGTCAGGCAGTGTGCCCTGAGAGGGCACTGTTTGAATTTGTGAGTGTGAAGCCAAAGGTGTAGTGGAGACACCAAAAGTTTGAAGAAGCTAGAAATGTGAATCATCTGAAGAAAACTGCAGGGAGGGAGCAGAGCAAGCCCAAGAGAGAATCCATGGGAGCTGAAATTACCAGAAGTATTGTAGGGGCAGAGCCAGTCAAGCCCTTTGGAGTTTATGTCTTGCCACAGATTGCCTCAGGTGCTGCACATGGAACCACAGGACTTAATGTTTGCTTGCTGAATTTTGGACTTGCTTTGGTATCATTCCTCTTATCCCCCAGTTTGTAACTTTTGGAATAAAAATGTCTATCCTGTACCATTGAATGTTGGAAGTGTTCAACCTCCAACTTTTCCTTTGTAGGGGGGCTCACAGTTAAGAGTTTGCCTTAAATCTCAGAGGAGACTTTTGACCTGTACTTGAAACTGTTAGGTACTTTGGCCCCTCTTGGTGATGGACTAAATGCATTTTGCATAAAGGAATGTGTATGAGTCTTTGGGAGACCAGGGGCACAATGTTATGCTTTGTGTCTAGATGTTCCTCCAAAGCCTCACACAGTCATAGAGTTTTTTTGGAGGTGGCTAAATCTAGAGTGTGTGAGTATTCATAGTGCAATGCTGCCGGGGATCTAGCTCAGTGACCTAAGCACCTGCCTGGCAAGCGTGAGGTCATGAGTTCAATCCCTGGTGCCACAAAAAAAAAAAAGTACTTGACATAGTGCAATGTTGGGATTAAGGGTGTTGGGAATAAGAATGACTGATTTCTGGATCAGTCCACCAATTGGGTTGGCACCACCCTAATCCCAGTAGCCTCCATACAATATAAGGGACAGAAAGAGGCTTCTCCTCTCTCCTCTGTCTTGTCACTTTTGCTGTCTTCTGCCACTATGAGCTGCTGCCTCTCTGCCATGTGCCACCTTGCCCTGGACCCAGCTATTATGGACCGAAATCTCTACAAACTGTGAACTAAAAAAACCTCTCCACCTTTAACTTTGCGTGGCGGGTATTTTATCTCAGCAATGAGAAAAGCAACTAAAAACAGATGCCCAGCAGTAAAGCGGATGATGTCATAATGGTACCTCTCCCCTCACATGGTCCTGTAATTAGGAACTCTGAGGTCACTGAGAAATAGCACATTAGTCACATGTCACATTCTCATGGTGGACAGCCTTCTACAGCTTTACAAGCAGAAAGCATTTGGGGAGAACTGGAGTAGAACATGAGATCATCTCTTATTATATCCCCAACAAACTGACACACGAGTATGTCAGAAATGCCACCTAGGGACTCCCAAACTTTGAAAGTGGGTGTGTGTGAGAATGAGCAGGCTCAGGAGAACAAAGTGGGTAGGATGTTGAGACACAGATGTTTAAAATTATGTGATGCCATTTGGGCCCTCAGACTGATATCTGGAGAGTTTCAGAGCTACACCTATCATTATTCAGGACACATTCCACCTACTTGTGAAATACTTTAATAGCTTCTGAACCTCAAACAATGTTCCTGTACTTCCTAGTGTCGGCTCCATTCTAAGAGATTCCTGACAGCTGTTTGCTCAAGTTCACTTGGAGTGAAATTCATTCCTATGACTGCAGTAATCCATCATGAAATTCATGTTTACATGTTTGCTTTCAGGGTTGCTTTACTCTTACTACAGCAGAGGTATATTAGTCATTTTACCATTGCTGGGACAAAATACCCACAACTACAGCTTAAAGGAGAGAACCTTGGTTCATGGTTCCAGCTCATGGAACTGGTTGGCTCTGAGACGGAAACGTCAAAGCAGAAGGACATAGAGGAACAAAACTGTTCAGTTCATGGGAACCAGCAGGCAGAGCAGTGGGATGGGACCACATGTTGTATAGCACCCAAGGTCACACCTCCATGACCCACCCAGATATACCCAGGACTGTTTCACTAATTTATTAGGCTTTTCTTGATCCAATGAAACTGATAAATCAGTATTGACAGTCACAAAAGATTAGGGTAGAAGAACTGTATGGAATCATAAAAAGGTAAGATTCTGAACGTGAAGAGTATCTAAACCAATGTGGTCCCAAATTTACTTACTGGCCTGAACATAATTATATAAACTGGATCATAGGCCTTTTACACTGAAGAAGGATAAACCTTCAGATCAAGCAAGTTTTGGAAACATTGATTTAGGGCAGCCTCTCTTTTTACAGATGAAGCAATTAAGATTAACATGGTTCAAGCAATTTATTCAAGGTCACAGCTTTATTTTATCATATTTACATTTTTCCCTTTAAATTGACTACCACAGGAGTTTATTCCTCTATAAACTTATATCAAAATATTTTATGTAAATGGTCAAGGCATGTTACATACATGCATGCAAATGTCACAGTAAAACCCATTAATTGGTACAATTAATATGCAATAAGTACGCTGTTGAAAAAAATGGAGACATTTTAACAGGATCCAAAATTGTGACTCCCTAAGTGTGTTCTGAGAACTCTTGAACCCGATTGCAAGGCTCAGGGGTTGCTCTGTGCATAGGGGTCACAGAGAGAAAGTGGAGCTGCAGTTCTCTTCTGTTCACCAAAATAGCCTTAATCTTGCCTATTTTCTATAATCAGTTCCATGAAAAAGTTTAGCAAGCAAGGTTTATTGTTTAAAAAAAAATTAATCTGAGGGCAACTTGTCTAAAATATTCCCATCTACAAAACTGATCATATTTTAAAAGTTCACCAGTGTCAAAAAAAGTCTTCAGAGCCTCTTGTTTCAAAGTTTATTCAATGTTCCTTAATCCTCACTGCTAGTAACATCTACATATATTTACTTAAAGGTCATATTTATTTTATTAATGTACAGATGACCAATTAATGATCACCATGTGTTTCAAAGAGGTCATGCTTAATAAAGACTATTAACATTGGTTTGGTAAAGGAAACTAATACCTACTTTCCAATGTGAAGACTATGAACCTCACAGTCTCCCTTGGAACACAGTAGGCAGTGTAACAACCAGGAGCTGCTGCTCTCAGTGAGAGCAGAATATGGACCTGCTGTCATGCCCTGACTCTTACCCAGAACCACACGGACTGTGGAGGAACCACAAACACTTCACGGCTGAGTTGTAAACACCTCAAAAGCTTAATGTCAAATTTTGACCCATGGGTGAATTTTTTTGCTCCTGGTTTATATACTGACAAGATAATGCTATTGGTTAGAGGATGTGTAAAGCCAGATATACTTGCTGCCAGTAGGAGGAGAAAATGTGGTTTAACCCTAGTTTGGCAATAAAGAAACATTTATGCATACTAAAGTGTGAGACATTGTATTGCTGTATAAATACAAACGAACGTCTGCTCAGGAAAGTGTACAATCTTAAACAAAAACTCAGAACTGAAACCAGTCATGATGGCACATGGCCTGCAATCCCAGCACTCAGGAGGCTGAGACAAGAGGGTCACCTTGAGTTCAAGGCCAGCTTAGGCTTCACAGTGAGTTACATAGTTACATAGAAGACCCTGGGTGAAAAAATCCAAAAGGGAGCTGGGCCTGGTGGCACACGCCTGTAATCCCAGCACTCGGGAGGCTGAGACAGGAGGATCGTTGTGAGTTCAAGACCAGCCTGGGCTACAAAGTGAGCTCAAGGCCAACCTGAACAGCATAGTGAGACCCTGTCTCAAAAACACAAGGGCTAGGGATTTAGCTCAGCAGCCTAAGTGCCTGCCTGGAAAGTGCGAGGTTGTGAGTTTGATCCCCGGTGCTGCAAAAAAAAAAAAAAAAAAAAAATCCAAAAGGGAGGGAAAAACTTAGAACTGAAGGATAGAGAAATGAATAGTCAAGAACTGAAAGCTTTTGTTGTTATTGGGAGATGCTGAAATTCAGTAGTAACAGTTGTGCTGTCAGCATTAGTGAGTTAATGTTCTTTTAAGTCTTTTCTTTTCAATATGCCCCTGAACCTCTCTAGTGGTAGGTGTTCTTATAAAATTCTTACAAATTTTTTTGAGTTCTTAAAATTTTTTGTGTCCAGAAAGAAAGAAAGAAAGAAAGAAAGAAAGAAGAAAGAAAACCCAACTACTATAGTAACATAATATAAATATTTAGGGCAAGAGGATCTTGCCTTTTCCATCAAGGCACCAGGACTGGTCACTACAATGCTCTCCAGATCAGAAATTCATAATAATGATGGATGCTGTCTGCTCTGAAGTAGATTAAAAATGGTTAAGCACTCATACATTCATTCTAGGGAGGTTAAATCCATGAAGAATTCATTGGTCACAGAGAAGAGTAAGAGTTGAGCAGTCCTCTTGGATTCACATCAATAACCTTTACCCTGACCTGCATTGTGAAGGACAAAAGCCAACAGTAGGTCTTCATGATGCCAGCTTCTCTTTCTCCCAGGATCCGGACCAAAATATTTTCTTCAACTTACCCTATCTACTTATCTATGAAGGCCTGCCTTATCACTCAATTTTTAAAACTATCTCCTGAGGAATTATTATTTCTCCACCTTGTAAAATAATCAGAAGAAGTATATGACATCATCCCTTTTGTCAAGAAAGATATAATTTTTGGTAGTACGCAGGAAATAATTACTCTTGGATTTAATTAGATTTCGATATGTATATAATACAGGCCTAATATTATTCATGTCAGGTGTATGGGACGTACAATGAAAGTTGGGTGGTTGAGAAAGGTTTCAATTATGACAGGTGTTAATGAAGGAATTTTCATAGAAGTACAGTTAGAAAAATGTACATGAAGCATAGTTTTGAGAGTCAAAGTCAATTTCCACTTACTGTTTATCATGCCCCAGATACAAAATTAATAGTTTTAACAAAATTATTTTCATTTTACTCAAAAGAAACTTAGTAAATTTTAATACAGATGATATATGATGGTTGGGGAATTGTGGGCAATTTTATTTCTTCTTAAAATTGTTCCTCATTAAAATAATGCATGCAATAAGTTATGAAGAAAAGAATTTGTAAGATTTAGAAAGATAAGTAATGAGAACCCATCACAAAAGTGTTCTTAAGAACCAGAGACACAATTTTAGGCAGTCCACCTGAAAAATTAAACTTTCTGTGAAGCAATAGGTCTTACTCATTACAATTCAAGCAATATCTTTTTTTTTATGTTATGTATTCCTACTTGGTATAATATGAGATTAAATGTTTAAAATTTTATCAAGTAAAATTGATAAGTATATTCTGTACTTATTGTACAATTGTACCTGGGCTGAGAAAACTTTCTTCCTGCTCTGTCAAATAAGTGGCAATCAGGCTCTTTTTAATACCTTGTAGCGAATGCTCCCCATCTCCTAGATCATGCCTCTACATTACCAAAGTTGTTTCGTGGCATTTAGATATGATCTTTAGACATTTCTAACCACTGATCCCACTCTTACAGGGAAACAGAGAGTGGCGCTGGGGGCAGAGAAAACCCAAGTGGCTTCCCACAGAGAATGTCTCCCCCAGAATGAGAGCTTCGTTGTAATGAGAAAGGTGGAAGAGGAAATATAAAAAGTGGTGGATCAAGACCAAGGTCAAAGACATAGAATAATGGAAAAAAAATTGGCAGGATTTAGTAACAGAACTACACAAGGTAATTTAAAAAGAAAAAGAGAAGGTAATCAACAAATTGATGACTCCTATGCTGAGTGAATGGGAGAAACTGCAATAAGGTCATTAGCAGAAACATAAAATCCAAATCAAAAGATTGCTAAAAAGAAAAAGTGAGCTCAATTTCATTCGCACTGAACTTCAATCAAGCAATACATCTGAACTCATCCCTGAAAAGTTGGACCTTTAGGAAAGAGTGTCATTCGCAGGGAAGTAGGTGGGCCCAAGCAGAGAGGGGCAGACTGGTGTGTTGGCTCAAAGTCAGCAAAACCACAGGGAGAAGCGGCAGGTGCACAGCCTGTGGGGAAAGTGTTTTCAAGAGAAGCAAGTCACAAAGGGCGTAAAATCTGGCACAGAAGACAATGTGAAGAAGGGAAGAGAAAATCCCATTATTTCAGTAAGGGAAAAATTATTGCAAACTTTAAGGAAAGTGATTTTAGCAGTGTCGTGGGAATCTAAATGAGATGAAAGAATTCAGGAGGAATGGTAGGAGCAATCCATGCACTGAGTAGAAGCCATGAACACTTGTAGATGATATTATGAAGCAATAACCATCTGTGTGGTGTAGTAATTGTAACCTTTCTAAATCAAATGAAATTTGCAGCAACAATTGAGGACCAGTGGATAAGAGGTATTATTAGTAGTCATATTGCTACAATGACATTGTTGCAGCAATGAATTTTTTTCTTAAAGTAAATCTATGGAGACTAAAGAGAAACTCTTGACATGTGAAGAGGGCCCAAACTAAAAACAATCCATATCTATCTTAGGATTTTCTGTTCCAACTGAAAAGGCGGGGTAGGGCTGTTGAACCAGACAATCCAGTAAGGTTTGCCCCCCCACACACCAAAAAAAAAAATGATTCTGAGTTTATCCATATATGAGTCTAAACAAAAATAAAAGTAAAGTCCATGATAAAACCTTTATTGGCAATATAATGCAATATAAAGTACTCCAGAAAAATAGAAAATATCAGTGTTAATACCAAATGCTTTATATCCAGTGTTATGGTGGCTAGGGATTTAGATGACTGAAGTTGCTTGTATGGAAAATTGTCTCTTGGTAAGCCTGAGTATCTAGCTCTAATACACAGTAGGTTCATTTACTATTCCACAGTGAATATTCACGTGTATTTATAAACGTATCAATAAATTCAATTTGATAAATTCATTGAGGCAGGTTCTGTAATAACTAATAACAATTTAAACCAAAATATTCTCTTGGAATTGTGAAAGAAACTTTTTGTCGCTGTGTCTCTTTTAATAGATAAATCAAATTAAACTATTAAACAGTGTTATTAGTATTAGCATTAGTCAAACTTGGACAGAACAGTTCAAAACAGCAATACAATTAGAGTAGAAGAAAAGAAAACTGGCTAAGTTCAATAAAGTGAGTGAACCTACATAGAATATAGAAAGATTACTATTATTTTTGCAGGGACATTTGTGGGTGCTTCTCGTCAGGCTGATGAAATATAGTATCTCAACTGAAAAAAAAAAATTTGCCATTATTTTGACATTTTGTTCTTCTTTTAATTAAAACTGATTTAAATAAAGATGTCTTCTTTCCTAATAGTATATATTTTTCCATGGGTGTTAGGAAGAAAATATACAACACGCACACACACATACATACACACACACAGGGGCTCATGATGCTGAAATTAAGTGAACAGAAATTGAAATCAGAATCCTTGAGTTTATAGACATCTTCTCATCACCAAAATATTTAGCAAGAAACTTCAGATCTGTAAACACCTATCTCAATTTACATTATAGGAAAATACCATCAATTAATTATTTACCTTATAGCATTTACAAGGTTTTAATTGCTCTCTAAAATTTCTGTACAGCATCTAGGTCAATCAGACAAAATACTTCAAATTTAGTATTTAAAATAATTTTTCCTATATTTTTCTTCTGAAAAACTTGCTTTCATAATTCAAACAACTTTAGCAGCTCGAAATCTTGAAATACTTTTGTGCTTTTCAAAAATCACATCTCAAAAAGGGCATTTATTTTATAAAGTTTACTGAATACAAAATGTAAGTGATAAAAGCTGTCAAAAACTTTGAATGTCAGAGTTAAAGCTGATAACCCTTCATGATTTATTCTGCTTTGAAAAGGAAAGAGAAGCAGAATGCAAATGACTAAGTAAAGGCAAATTCATCCACATTTCGTCATCTCACGTGTTTGCTATAAATAACAATTTAAGTATCCTCTGAGGTTAATATTTTCTGATTTGATGTGACAGTATAGAAAAAATGAATATATTCCTGCACAATATGAGGCAACAGAGACAGGAACATCTTATTTGTAGCAAATTTTATTTTCAAATAACCATAAAATGTATCCAGTTACTCTTCAGATCAATTTATAAGATCATGCAAGATGTAAACAGAAAGTTCCAAAGGAAAGAAACATTCCTGACAATTCTAATATGTAAGGAAAAAGTACACAGAAATGCACACCAGGAACTTTCTTAATATGGCTAATACCTGGATCTTTATTCTTACCTGTTTTTGTCATTTCAGCACAAGATAAAATGTATTGCAAAGAAGCAAAAATTAATAATCCAAGGGAAGAGAAACTTGCTGATGTGATACATGGCAAAGAAGGGTTAACTATGTTAATATTCACAGAGAAAAAATATCTACTTTTCTACACAGTTAAAGAGAAAATGAGTTGAGGCAATAATATTGCTACTCACATCATATTCAGAGACATTTCCTTGATTATCATGCACAGTTACGAACTTTTTTGTTATTTGTTTGTTTGCTTGGAACTAGGTAAAACAATATGGAAATCTTCCAAGAGGATATTCAAAATAATATATTAACTTAGAATTTTAACTTATTTATAAAATATAGAAAAATTGCAATATCCTTTTAAAAAAGGAGCAAAGTATGATTTTTAAGTGAACAGTATTTTTAAAATGCTTAAAGGCAATAACAAATCATAAAGAAAATAACTTATTTTGACACTGTAAATGATCCTGCATCAGGGTTTTATTCAGTTTCAATGTTCAAAATTCATTCTCTATCACTAAAAATAAAGATGAGATCCACATCAAGGCCAATTTAGAATTTATCTATGTTCAGTTTCAAAGAAAATACAATGACATTTTTTATTCCAATTTAAACTAAATCCTAGCATCCTTAATGTCCTCTGACGTCTGATACCATAAAATGCAAAATGTATTGAATTATTTGACGACTACACACTGTAAATTAAGCTAACTTCATTTGTAATGTAGTTAAAAGTTAAATAGCAAAGCTCCATACAAAATTAGGCAGTTTATATTTATTTTTCACAACTACATTATCCCTAATATTCTCCTTAAGAGCCTAGAATGACATTGAGTTCAAATGTCCATTTTAGAACTTCCCATTTCTAATGCTTTCCACTAAAACACCCTTTGCAGGCACACTACCATATGTGGTTAATAAAAAAAAATGTTTTGACTGCAAAAAAATGTAGAGTAGTTCCACTGGGATTTGTTAAATAAAGCTATCTATTTTTTTGGGTAATGAGAAATCACTGAGATTTTAAGGGTGTTTGCTTTGGTTTCTTTATTATGAAGTTTTATCCTTATTTGAGGTATTGAAAACCTACCCTCTATGTAAATCAACCTTTAAGTACTATTCAACCAGAGCTCACAGACACTCTCAGTAAAGCTTTTTTTGCCCGAGATCATTTTGCCAGAATAGACTAACACAGGCATTTGGGAGGTAGAAGCTATAAACACTTGATGCCCTGCGTCCATCTAAGAAGCCCACATTTTCCATTCTGTGCCAGACAATAAGCTCGCAGTTGCTCCGCCTGAAGGACTGCTGTACGTCATGGGAAAGCGTGATGAACCGTCCAACTCCGCAACGCAAGCTTTTGCCTCTTCCACTTACGTAATCGGAGCTCCTTTCCTTCCCTTTTTAAAATGTGTCTGTCTCGAATTTGTATTTTTTTAAAAAATATCTAATTTCAGTTTTGTTCTTTCCCTCTTTGGTCTCTTCCCACATTTCACATACCAGACAAATATTTAAAGGTCTGTAATGCCAGGCAAGGTTCCAAAATATTTCTAAATGAAACTGCCCTAGGTGACAGAACAAGGCAAGAAGGCAAAGCTCCTGGACAAAGATGTGAACAAACTGGCTGAAAATCCATTGGAAAATCTATTTACGTTGCTGTAGTCATGGATGAGGTTTCAATGAGGCATAAACATTCAAAAGTTACTGACAAGACCGTCATGTTCCATGGTCACTCAAAACAGTCTACTTGTCACGGTGCAGTGTTCTTTAGCAGTAGCAGAAAGAGTAGTAAGCTGTCCTCTCCCTAATTTTTTTTCTTTTTTTAGTATTCAGGAAGAGAAAGCATTTAAGAAAACATTCAAAATTCTGAGAATATATGTAAGTGAAATATTTAATGTCTGTTATTCATAAAAGTTACATCATTTACATAGGGTTCATTTGTATATAATAAAAATTTTATCATAATGAAAAATTTTCTGGAAAGTATTTTATGTTAATTTGTTTAACATATGCTTTGGATACACAGCTGAACAGGAATAGTTAAAAAATTCTTTCTTCAAATATTTCCTTAACAATTAAAAAAAACCTCATTCCAAAATGATTTTTCTTTCCACCTGCTCCTTTGTTTGTAATATCAATGTAATGTGAACTATACAAAGACTGGATCTCTTCATAGTTCAGAATATATTTGTATACTTCAATAAATTTGTTCATTGCATAGTGAACACGTAAACTCATACAGGATCTACATATTTTATCCTAATAATCTAAAAAAGTTGCTGAAATTTTACACAATAATTCTGAGGTTTATTTTTCTTGTCATTTGGGTTTACATTTTTATTTTTCATGTATCAATTGAATATAAAAAATAAGTCATGAAAATTAAAAACCAAGTAATTTCATCCTAGACTACCACAATTTCACCTCATTGCATTGTTTGAATTCTTTTCTAAGTATAACAAATTGTAACTGTACAGTGCTGCCTCTTTAAGACAGTGTTTGAAATTAACTTCAACAATGTGTGTTTAACATAAAGTTAACTATTTTTGCATCAAAGAAAATGTTTATTAATGAGTGCTATCATACAAGAAACAGCAAAGGTAAGTCATCATTACAGAGATGTACACTAGAAGTGACAGATGTAAAAGTGCATGCAGGGACTTCTGTTTAAAAAGGAACTAATAAACAATAATACTAAAATTACTGCATTTTGATCCCTATACTCTTAAGTGAATGATAGTTTTTCTTTGAATTTACAACTGGAAAATGCCATTAACAGATAGGACTAATACACATTAGCAAGCAGGTGAAATGAGTGCTTCTGGACTTTATTTTACAGCTATTGTGCTTGACAAATGTGTGGGATTTTTTTTTTCTTCTGGTAATAGTTTTCTCCAAATATGGAGTGGGCATATTACCGCCGAGTTGCTCTGGTTAGACATAGTTTATCTAATTTTTTAAAAAATCACATAACTTTAAGCGTTCGTTTGTGTTAGACATCATAAAGAACAGAAGTTTTGTGAACATTCAATAAAAGACATTGAAGTCTCACTCTCTCTCTCTATCATTTTTTTTGACTCAATAAATTTTTGAATGTATGATTATCATAACCTAATAGTGTCTTTGTCTTCACTGCAGTGGATTTCCGATCAAACTTTCCCCTTCTTTTAATACTTTAGGGAATTTTCAAACGTCGGGATGTTTGGCTGTAATGCCCCAAGATTTGTTCTCCCTGAAAAAAATCATAGTGACAATTTATTAACTACAGAGCAACTTGGCTTTTAGGGGTCTGCAATTTCTATTTAGACTTACAAATATTCATTTTTGCTCAATAGACCTAACATTAACTCTTAATCATATTTAAGGTTTCTTTTCATGCAACTACTTTATCTGCTAAATTTATTTTTTATTCTGAAAATTAGAGTGAGTCAAATTGGTGGGGCATTACTTTTATTATAAGCAAATATATTTAAAGGTAATTCAGGATGGAATGGCATTGCATACGCAATGGTGTGTGCAGTTCATATGAATTAGAAGTCTGGAAATCTAAAACTATTGTATGTTTGAACATCAAAAAAATTATACTATCATTTTAATATCTTTTACATATAGATAGCAAAAAGACACTAAAACGAGTAAAATTTAAATAAAACTGATGGAAAATAAAACTCCTTAGATTCAAAATGGTTTATTCACACAAATTTAATAGGATATATCACAATTGTTTGGTCCATAAATATTTAGGGGAAATAGTTTCTATACAATGCATTTATCAATAAACAAAGAAACATGGACAATTTTGCTAGACCACTTACTGTACTATAAACACAAAGCTCAATATATAAGATTATTGAATTTATCAACTATATTTGAAAGAGTGCACAACTGCTTTCTATGACATGTTTGTCCCCTCTAACAGGATACACCATAAAAAGTTTCAGAAATAAGAGGTAAAACAGTACAAAACTAGTGAGGTGTCAAAAGGGCTTAAAACAGTTAATTTAACAAACAACACATATAATCCTGATTTTTCACAAACTTACGTCCAAGTTATATCATAAGGCACATAGGAGAACTGAGTTATAATTAGTCTACTTAATAAAGTAGATCTATAGTACCATATATTGTTCTGTCAAAGAACAAAATTTATAAGTATCAATATTTTACCTGTAAAAGTGTATTAATAAGATCTCAGCCTTACCAAGGTTGTTTGGTCTGGTTAGTGGTAAATGCCCAAAATGTAATAGAAATATGAAAAGTCAAGATTTAAGCTCCATATAAGATGATAACCACACTTGCTAAATATATAATGGCAATCACACCTTTCTTCTGTTACAGTGTTAACTTATCTTCCATCATCTTTGTTTTTAAAAATAAGCTACTTTCTGTGCTAATTTTCTAAAGACCCTGAGCAAAAGTTACAATAATGCACTTTAATGTGGGCAGTGAACTGTCAATATGTAACCACACATGTATACAGCCAGAGGATACTTTAAAATCTATTAAATAGCCACCTAGACCACCAGAGGAGATTGAAGGAGTCCAAAAAAGTGTAGAATATGTGCAAAGTTATTCTTAACAATCCACTAAAGCAAGACATATATCTTGACTTCTTTTTTATTTTATTTTATTTTTTTAGGAAATCCACAATCTAATTGGTATTTAACTACAACAGAAGCATATAGATGAACATTCACCACTGCCCAGACCATTAAGAGTTTACCTTAAATTAAAAGAAAAAAAATGCTACTGTAAACTAGGAAATATATTCAGATCAGCATCCACAAGGCTTCTGAGTTTATCTACTTTAAGACTAATTTCAATTCTCTAAAGTCAGAAAAGTTTTTTATATATATATAAATCAACATATGCCAAAAATAAAATGAAGCAAAACAAAGCCAAAGAATTATCATTGTTGGTGTTACTTTACTAAATTTTTTTTAAATTATTCAAATAGAATGTCAGAGACAATATCATGGTACAGCTGAAGCCAATTAATAGTTATTAATTAAAGCATACCAATTTTTTGACTTCTTAAAAATTATATTTTGCTTATTTCCATTTTCCCTAGGAAAAAAAAAGTAAGGTGGAAAGAAGAGTTTCAGAGTTTTTAAGATTTTGTTGTTGTTAGGTGGTTTTTGCTTTCTTTTTTAGCTTTTGGAGATCAAAGTATAGAGCTGTGAATTCTAATTGGAATTTTCATGGATACATAGGGAGTTTAATTTTTTTAAATGTTGAAAAGGAAATTACTATGTTAAAAAAAAAGGGGGGGTGGATTCCAATCCCTAAGAGAAGGAAAAGTCACATTTCTGGAACAGATTTCCCATCTAGTTAATCATGACTGTTTAAAACTACTATCGTTATTGTCTTTGTTAAATCACATTCCTCATTGGAATTAACAGTTCAGGTAAGAAATAGGAACACTGGGTACATTTTTTTCGGTTTTAAAATTTTTTAAATGTGAAGTTCTCAAAGTTCCATACATACAGTTACAAGATATAAAAAATAACTAATTATCTGGTTCATTGTTCTAATCACTTAAGCGGGAATACAATTAGTTGCTTATCATAATACCACTCATATTTTTTTTCTTCGAGATTCTGGAAATAAGTAACATACAATTTTAAGAGGCACTTATTAGAATGATTCAAAAACTCCCATCACGGACTAAGAAACCTAATTAAAGAAAAAAAAATCCAAATACACTTTGTAGACAAACTATGTTTACTTAAAGGAGACAATGCTGTAAACTCATTTGCCAAGTAGCTGCAGATGCTACACACCAAGCCGTTATGTTTATTCCCCAAATAGTTTATGGGTTAGAAGGAAAAAAAAAGTCTTGTAAATAATAAAATAATAATAATTAGAATAATAATAAAAAGAAGAGGAGTTTGAAAAAAAAATAAACCAATGTTAGAAAAGGTTCGTTAAGGTAGTTTGTGAGGGGCTTCCGGATTCGTGGCTGTCCATGTTAGAGGTCACAGATGTCACTACAGTGATAGTGGGATTGGTCAGATCTGTTAAAGTGGTCGCAGTGCCGGGTGGAGTGAGAGCTCCGCTGTCTGCTGAGGGCGGGGCCGGAAGCGACGCGCCATCGGCTTTATCAACACCCCCATTCTCCTGCCGCAAAAGGTTCCTTCTGAATTTGGCTCGTGCGTTTTGGAACCAAACCTGCAAACCAATCCCAATTGATTTCTTTACCGATGTTTATTTTTATATATTGTTTTCTCTTTCTTCCTTTGTTTCTTTTTTTTTTTCTTATTTCCTCTTTTTAAAAAATATTTCTTCTTTTAAATATAATTGCTTATTGGCCTTGGGAGGGAAAGGATTTTTTCCTGTCTTTTAAAACAGAGTAATTCTAGTAAAACTACAGGTGTATTCTCTCTCAACTGCGCATCCTCCCCCCAGCCAATTTGGAAGGTCGTCCCATCAGCCTTAACAAATGCCACTTGGGACAACTGAGGCTTAAATGGAGATACCAAGGAACTAAAGGCACAGAGATACAAGGGGGAAATACACCCTGATTCCACAACACTTGCCTTTTGAGAATGAGGGATGCATAGGCACCAAAAGTATTGCAAGGTAAAAACCACTTGCATGATGTGAACATCATTGAAAGGGTTTAAGCTACAAGAGTACATGATTCTTCCCAGGCCGCAGACTCAAAACAGCCAGAGACAACTTATCAAAATGTAACACAGCTGTAATTGGATCACAGCTGACTCAAACCAAGCCGTTACAATTTCACAGTCGTATAATCTTACCATGATGAATTCAGGGAGGCACTTGGACAACAGAACTAACTCCCAGTCTTCAATTAGGATTTGTTAAAATGGAAAACTTGCTCCAATTGGTTGCCGAGATGCTAACTATACCTCTGGCTTTTCGAGAGTTGGGAGAGGAGAAAGTCCACCTGAATTTGGAAGATCTTCACATCTGGGTGAGGCTGCCAAGCGCGTGCAGAAGTAAGATAGTGCCAGCAGATACCTCACGTACTGGTGCCCTGAGCCTACTGTGCTGGGAATCTCTAGAGCTAGAACTTGTGCAAATCACATCCCTTGGATTTGCACAGCCGTGAAGCAAGCTGTGCTGGTTTTGGAGACCCCTTACCCCACCTGTAGGAAGAAGGTGGCTACATCTTAAAAGACCCTGTGTCTCTCTCTGAGTACCCTTCTGCAAAATCTCAGCATAACCTCTAAGGAAATAACTAACATAAACTAATAAGAAGCAGAACAAGAAACATTCACATCAAGCTGATGGGGAAGAGAACTATTCACTGGCAAGGGGGAGGGAGATGTATGCAGAGCCAATGAAGAGGTATCTTACCTGCAAAACTCTTTTGGTCAGGCCTGTTTTCTGAGCAAGTTGCTTGAGGTCCTTGGCATCTGGGTTGTGATTGATGGCAAAGTAGGATTTCATGGTCCGGAGCTGATGGTGCTTGAAAGAGGTTCGCATGCGCTTGGTCTTCTGTGAGGGTGGATAAGGCTGCTGGTCCCGGTCCAAGTGGTCTGCCTCATTCTCATTACAACCTGTTGCAGTAACAGGAAACAAACAACTGCTCAGTAGCGATTCCTGCATTAACTGAAATGATGGCAGGCTGCATGATTCTGCTATGATAATAAAGCAACAGAGAAAAAGACTGTCATTCCAATTATGAACAGTATGTAGATAAAAAGGAGTAAATTGCCAGAGTCAGGCAATCTTGTCAGTGAATGTAGACACCACTGGAGTTTGCATAATAGAAAAAATATTAGATAAATATTTTCTTTTGCTTAAAGGTTGGTAGGAAATGTTGGGAAAGTGAATAAACCCTAAGCAGGAAGTAGAAATGAGAGGAACCTCCAAGAGAAAAGAAAGAAATCCTTTTCTAATATACTTATGTATGTCAGCACCCTATGCCCACATTCATACAGTATTTTAAGACTACATTTTATCTGTGTTTCTGCAACAGGACTGTCTGAAGGCATGGCTGTTTATCACATAGGATGTGTCAAACAAGTATTTCAGCTCTTTACTTTGAAATTTGTGAGAGCCTACCAATTGTAGGAGAATGTACATCATTTCCAATTTTTATCATTTTCTCATATTCTTAAGAGTTTTCATGATCAGGAAGAAGCTTTAAAAAGGACTGGAAAAGACAGCGATGTGAGAAACATTTTTGAATTTCTTAAGAAAGCATAAAAATATGTTTTGGGGCTTCTAACAGGTTAGCACAGGGCTATACAGGAAGAAAATATTTTTTCCCTTGGAGTTATTCTAATAAATATTTCTAGAGAATGAGCCCCGCCTTCTTCTCTCTTGGATCATGCCTGAAGCGCACCCCACAGCTCAGCTCACAGGTGACAGACACTGATGGTGCTTAGGCTCAGATCTTGGCCCCTTTTTCTCTGAATGCATATGAGTAGGATGCAAGATGTGCCACTGGCTAGTCTGGCAGAGAGGACTGGGTCTTCTCTCCTCTTCTAAAGCCCTCCTTGACAACAAGGGCAAACAAATCAGCCTTTGAAACCAGCTAAAAAGTCATTATCCCCAGGATAAAGCTGCACATTTAAATGATCATTTCCCCAAACCTACTGGATCTGCTAAACATTTCACTACTTACTGAGTCAATCAACTTTGCAAATTCAAGGGCATATCAATGTTTTGTTTAAACTTGTATTTTTTATATTTATCTGATGTATATTCATTAACTGGTCACCCTCCCTTTCAGTGCATTATTTAAAATCAACCTTATCATGTCATTCAGCAGGGGGAAGAATCTGAATACTGAAAAAAAAAATCAGGCATCTCAATAGTGGCTCTCCCATATTGCTCAATAATGTTATCTGCCTGCTATGGTCTGATTAGAATTACCTTTTAAAGTTATCCAGTATCCATATAGAAACACAGAAGTTTTCTGATCATCAACCAAGAAATCAGCTGCATACAACACTTAAGAAGAAATTCTCCCTAATGGAATAAGACTAAGAAGGAACTAATATTTCCTTGGTTTGTAGTTCTGTAAGATGAATAAGTGGGAAGACATATATTTGGCAAAGAGCGGGTGAGTTTTTTCAGAGAAAAGGCTGTAGCGTATTATATTTGGGTCCCCCAGTCAAGCACAGAGCCAGGAATGCAACAAGCATTCAACCAAGATTTAAAACCCTTTGTGCATCAATAAAATTACAGGTGAATATTAATACAATATCAAACCAAATCAAAATGGAATTCAAGCTAGATGTATATATTCAAACAAAGGCTTTTTGTCATTCATCAGAAATAGTCACATACACCTAGAGATAACGGAGAAAATACATGTTACATTTGATCCTATTTCAGACCAGGGGGGATATGTCAAGTTCAAATAGTCTGCAGAATTGCACTTTCATATTCTCAAATGGATGAAACAACATCTCATAGCCTACTATAAAACTACACTTATCTCTGGTAAACCGAGCCATATTTCACAGTCAGATTATAAATGTGCCTACTACAAAATGTTCAAAGAGGCACACATGAGTCATCAAGGTTTCTTCGCATAAGTTTTCATTCCTATTTTATGTGAGCAACTTTTCCTGAACAACACATCAAATTGAGTATATTACACTCAGCGAAAAACCTTAATGCAGTGCTTAAATAATGCCCTGACCCAATCCTCCTTCCCTGTGGTAATATTTCTTAGAAATTAATATGATTCCCAACCTAGCTATGCGATCATTGGTCTTTCAAATAAACTTTATGAAAAATAACTGCAGTAAGACTGATAAATTGCTTTCCTGAATATGTACTCTATCAATTATTGGTGATTTAAAACTTAGTGAAGCATTTTAGTGCCTTAAGTAGAATTAGAGGGCCCATTTCCACATGAAATACACAATTCAGTGTATAAGAAGATAGATCATTAGAGCTTTATTAAACAGATATTACTATATATAATTTTCATGTGACTGTTATCACTTATATTATATAACTACATAGGAAAATATATTTCTTCCACCAAGTAATTCAGTTCACCATTCTAAATTATTTGGGTTTAGCTACAAGTGCATTAAGTAAACTTGCAAATTATTGTGTTTCCTCATAATCCAGAATTTCTAAAGCTTTAGAGGTATTTTTTCCCTGAATTAAGAGATCAAATAACTTTTTAAATTTTCTCAAACATCCACCTGTAAGAACACATTTGACATTATTAAAATTAATAAGATCTAAAAAGTTTATTTTCAGTCACTTATGAGACAGTCATCTATCTAAAAGGGTTTCTTTCTAAAGGTTTGTAAACCTTCTGAGAATTAAATGATTCCAGTGAGACCACTAGGGGTCAGTGCCAGGCTAATTTAACAACAACCAGGCACTTACAACTTGGGGTAAAAAGAACCTATGGAAAGATTTTGAGAAATGGCAAAAAGCGAGTCTCTGAATTAATGTCATTATAATCTGTCTGTCTTAGACTAAATCTTCTCACCCTGGACAGCTGTATTTCACTCCAGTATTCCAGATAAACATTCCCTATCTTTTTTCTAAAATACTGCTTCATTAATCTGCACAGAGATTAATTAGGAACGTTCACATTAAAAACACTTGCCTTATTTCAATAACTAATTGAACTCTGTCAATTTTCACATTTCTGAGACTCTTTAAGTTATAAACCTGTTATGTGCACGTTTTTGATAACATGTCACCATGTAAAGTATATTTTATTCCATGTCAACAGTATCCTTTATGAGACTAGTTTACATTTAAACAGAAATGGCAGTATAAAATCCAAAGTTGCCTAAAATAATTCGTTAAAACAATGAAAATGGGCCCATTTGGTTCTCTGTATTTTAACAGGTTTTTAATTTGATGAAAGGTTTCCCTAGTTTCATAATAAACTGATAGTGAATTTATAACACTATTGAAATGTTGTTGGTATCTATCTGGTCAATCAATTGTTCTAGATTATTTTTGCCTAACCTTAAAGAAATATATACTATTTACTTTTTATCTCTGGGAAAAGCTCAGAAAGGATGGAGTGAACATTAATTAAGCAGCCATAGGGGATGAGCACTGTACAACTCTTCAGGTTAGGCAGCCCCTGGCAACTTTCCCCTCTCTCAAGCAAGACATCAACTTGCTCAACAACTTGTGGCAGCATTAATTTGCACAGCAGAGGTTTTAAGTGGCTTGGGAGAAGACCATCATTCCTTTTAAGAAATAAATTTGTACTCTATTTCTCATCAGAGAAGTTAAGAGAAGCTGAATTCTATTGTTCCTAAAGCCCCTTGGATCTTTTTAACATAAAATAAGATCCAAGGCAAAAAAAAAATCAAATTTAGCAAATTAGATTAAATAAACAGGCAAAAAGCCAGGCTTGGCTGCAGTTGGACTAGAAATCTCCACCCTTCTGAACTTTTATCAGACTGAGTGATCCCCTTCCTCTAAAGGACTCAGGGTGCAGTTCTCATTCATTCTCTCTCTCCCCCTCTCTCTGGCATTAAGGCCTTGGTGAGTGGCTTGACATTCCAATGTCATCTTCTATTAATAAAGAACAATTAGTACCCTGCCCGTCCTGCCCTGGGGACCATGCATCAAAGGAGATGAAGTAAGTGTGCTGTGCAAAGTGGCCCCTAACCAAGCCACTGCCCCAGCACAGCAGGAGCCAAGGAGAAGGGAAAAGGCAGTGCTGCCTGCTGTGGCTGCTTCTGCCCAGGATTGGAAAAACCCAAGGGTGCCTACTGCCCTCACACAAACTGACTCTAGTGGAGTCTGTGTGGAGCCGGTCCACCCTTTTCTCTTCATCTAGGCCATTCCAGCATGAACCTGCTAAGGACAAATGCAATTTTGCTGGGTTCTGCATCCCTACTCTCTGAGATGCTACCTGCTTTGGCTGTCCAGAATTAATTCATTCGATTCAGAAGGGAGAGAACCTAGGGAGAGGGCCGGGGAGTGCTTGCTCTGAAAACTCTCCGCTTAAAGTAGAATTCTTGGTTCCTCCATTCACATTGGCTGTGTGACCTCAGGTGAATCTTTAACTGGCTAGACGTTATTCCTTTATCACTCAGCAACAACATCATGCACTATGCTGGGGGCTGGGACTCACTAGAAGAGCTTCTGTCTTAGTGTGAGATTATGGTCCCCAGGGCCTGTCAATATCCTTACCCAGAAGATGGGAAGTGGGAACTGGCTACCAAACAATGGGAAATTGATGCATGGGTGTAAAACAGATTGGTAAATGATAGGTGTGTCCCCTAAAGCAAGGAAGGAAGTGTACTCTTGGGCTATTGCCTGCATTTTTTTTCTGCATTTTGTTTTTAATTAAGAGAAGGCTGTTGGACAAAAGAGCAGTGTGAGACCCCACTAAGCTTCCTCAGTAGGCCATGCTAAGAGTCTCTGTGGATTGGCTGGGGTCTGGGTGTCTGGATGCTCTATTAGACGGCGAATGAGTGGGCTGGAGGAATACCTGACCTACCAGAGGCGCAGGCCAGCTCAGCAGTGGAGAGATTCCTGCCCCTACCACAGCTTTTCCCCAAGATCAGGGATTCAGTTTTTCAATACTCTTGCCAACTGTGTTGCTGATTAACTTTGGGCTGGTGAATAGAGCCTCTGCCCCTCTAGACAGACTGGGCTTGGGCTCTGAAGTCTCCCCCACCCCCTTCAGTGTTTAGGAAAATCTCCTTCTGGATCTATAATTTGGCTTCTACAAAGGAATTGCCCTGGGGCTGTTTTGCTCCAACCGGGAGCCAGAAACTAATGGGCTCATTAACTAATGGGCAACCAGGCTCTGTCTGTTTGGGGGAAGTCTCTGTGGCCCATTGGTTTCCAACGTGTTTCTTGCCATAACCTCAATAAAGTGTGGTCTCTTTCCCTGTTTCTCTTCCCTTCTTCCTTCTTTCTTCACCCTGAGAAGGAGAGTGAGAACCGAGGCACGCTGGGCATAGCATCCTCTTGCAGTCAGATCTGGGACAGGAAAGGGACTCAGTCCTCCTTGGACAACGCGAGACAGGACAGTGGCTGCAGCGGGTGGGTAGGGGCAGGGACCCACCTGAGTTGTAATTCACGATGTCCACGCCCAGCGCCGGGCTCTTCCGCTTCCGGGGTCGCCCTTTCTGCACGGTGCCGGTGCCGTTGAAGTATGGAAGAGCCAAGCTGCCGCTCTTGGCCGCCAGCTCCGTGTAGCTCAGCTGCGGCGGATACTCTCCTTGCAAGAGGGTCTCGAAGTGGGCGCGGCAGTACACCAGGCTGTCCTTCATGCCGAAATGGTCGCCCGTGGTCAGAGTCTTGTTGCAGGTGGAGCAGGTGAAGCAGCTCAGGTGGTAGACAGAGTCTCGGGCGCGCATGACCATCTCGGAGGCGGAAATGCCAAGGTGGCAGCGGGCACATCTCTGCACAGAGAACCTTCTGGAAGGAAACCGAAGAGTCAGGGCTCTAGTCAACGCAAGGAAGGTCATCTCCCATCCGCGCAATACCTGGGCTTGGTCTGCCATGGCCAAAGACTGAGACAAGAGGGTTCCAGAAGGTCAAGACACTTGGGCCACATTGGACATTAGTTTGATTTGCTCATCTGACCTCTTCTGATTCTAGAGAACCAAGGCAAATATCCTCACAGCAAAGGAAGAACTGGATACTGAGCTTCAATTTCTCTACAAAAATGTTTTTTTTTCAAAAACTCCCCCGTATCTCATTCACAGCGCTATTGAATACATTCAATTACAATGCCAAAGTGAACAGCGTCCTTAACTACAAAATATTCTGGGAAGGAAGAGATTCCTAAACGTTGGGCTGTGCCTCAAAACACCCAACCCTGGGTGGGTAGTGGCAATGTTGTAGAGGAAAGATCATTCTTTAAAGCCTTCTTCTGCGTCCACTGAGAGTGCAGTTAGATCCCCTGTACACAGTTCTGTCTTTCCCAATCCGGAGGAATCAATGAGCACTCCTGCAGCTGAGTTTTCTCTCTGGGCTGGTGCAAACGAACAGCAAAGGAAACCCTGAACTTGGGTGTGGGCAGTAGTGCTTACTCCTTGTTATAGCCGTTTATAAGGTCAGCTGCCTCCCAACCCATCCACTGGCTACTGCCTGGGCCACCAGTTCGGTTCCCAGGCGCGCAAGTTGCTCGGTTCGCAACAAGCGGGGGAGGGGAGGAGGCAAGGAGACTCAAGTCTCCGTCGTCGTCAGTTTACTCTTCAGAATCTCCGATTTTTTTCAGAATTTGACAACTGAGCCGGGAGCGTTCTGGACCTTGGACTCACCCTCTCACCGCCTGCCCGGGGTGGCAGGGGGAAACCACCACCACGGCTTGAAGACAAACGCAGTAACCTTCCCCGGCCTCGGGAAGGACAACCGTACCCAAAGGTGGGGCACAGGGGAGACTGAACTGGGGCTAATGGTCTGGCCCTGCGTCCCGGGCTGAGGGGCGCTGCGCGGCGGCGTACTCACCTGTAGTAATCCTCCTTGCAGTAAATGCTACCGTCCTTGGCGAAGCAGGTGAGCTCAGACTCCAGCGCCAGCTTACATTCACAGCACTTCAGGCACCTCAGGTGCCACTGCTTGTCCACGGCCAGCAAGTAGTACCTGTCCGAGATCTTGCCCCCGCACCCGGCGCACAGAGCCGGCTTCTCCGGGCTCAGCGGAGGCATCCCCTGCAAAGCAAGCACACGCGCGGCTGAGGAGAGCAGAGCGCTCCGCTCAACGCGGGATCTCCCTGGGCAGCGTGAGCCCAGCGCGCGAGGAGACCGCGCCGGGGGCCGGAGCCACCGAGCAGAGCAGAGAGGCCAACGTCGGTAAACCTTTGCAGCCTCTCCCTTTGCCGCTCGGTCCTTTTCTTTGGTGTCTCTCTGAACCCGCGTTTGCATCCTTCAGGTACTAAGCACCTAAAGACGTCTCAACCGCTCTGACCCTTGCTCAAGAAAGACTGAGCGCCTATGGACAATAGTTTGATGGGTGTTCCCAAAATTAGAATACTTATAAGCTGAATATTGTGGCTTCAAAAATACATAGAATAAAATAACGTACTGCTATTAGGGAAAAGGCAACCTGAACTAGCTCAAAATTATTTTACACAAAACTCTAGAATTCTTTCTTTAGTTTTGTTTAGACGGCGTTAAAATAAAAATCAAACGAAGTATTATATCGGTGCTCACAACTTGGTCGGCATTGTTTTGATTGAGATATAAGTGCCTGATCCTTCTGTTCACTAATTTTCAGGGCTGTTGGTTCCTTCCCTTGTAAGGGTGTAAAGTGGCAGATCCGAAAGATGGACCATTGTCCAGGCCCCTGGCGCAGCGCCTCTTTCCTAGGCATCAGCATAAACAGGAAAATCCTTGTTCTGAAAAACCTCGTTTGATGCCGAAACGAAGCTTCCCGTGGGGTCCCACTGTGGCGATGGAGGATGGCACATCTCACCTTGAGCCCAGCCCCGAGCTTGGCTGCTGCCCTTTATTTTTAAATAGGGTAATCACAAAAGGGGAAACAAGTTAATACCTAAACTTTTCCCTCAAAACTACCCGAAATGGGTTGGAACTCCTCACGAAATTTTGGCGGGCCTAGAGAAGTAAAGTTTTGCTCCTTACGCGAATGAGATACCTGCACTGAGTTAATGTCGCAAAGGAAGGCACATCTACCCACTCGGCTATTTGGCCCCGCAAGACCCGGTTAAAGTGGTCTCCCGGGTAAGTTTGAGCTCCAGTTCCCCTTGTGATACTCGAGCATCTGCGCCACACAGCACTATTTGGCTGGAGTCATTTCCGGAGACTTTGGGAGTTCTCTCCCTCTGGCTCAGAAGTGGAAAAGAGAAGCACTTAGATTGCGAGTTCTTTAAGAGAACATGACTTCATTGTTATGAATAAGTAATAGTGGTAGTTGATTACTTCATTTAAAGATTAGGAAGTTCTTGCCTTTGGAGTAGGTGCCGTGCTCCTCCGCAATTTTTCTTTGATTTCCCCCTCCCCGCGAACCAAAGGCAAAACTGAGGTGTCAAGGACCGAAAATCTCTGGGTTTGGGACGCCAAGCCCCAGGCGTTCAGAGAACTGGAAATAGACCAGTGACGTATAGGTTCACTCCAAAGATCCGGGCCTCAGGCCCAGAGACTAAGGCACCAGGCTCCTGCTTGGCCCGGGCGCCTTGGCTGCGAGGGGTCCTCCTATTGCATGCGCCCTGCTTGCGCTCGGGTTGCGGATCCTCTCCTAGGAGGCACCCGGCAGTCTAAGGAGGTTGGAAACTGGAGTTTGAGGTTTGCAGAAGAGGAGGCCCCTCTCCTCCCACTCCGGGTTCACCCTGCTTGCTACCGAACGGTTGCTACGGAGGGTAGCGAGCTTGGGGTTTTGGGAGTTTAGGCGCTGGAAGTCAGAGAAGACCCAGGTAGAAGGGAGAAAACCCAGCGGATGTCCTCAAGCTGTTGTCCCCACAGCCTACCATCCCTAACCTCGGCGGGCCCGGGCAACCAGGCTCGGTTTAACTGAGCGCGCAGGGGCGGCGGGCTCCTGCCGCGGAGGGGCCGGTCCTTACCGCGTCGCGGCCGTTGAGCTGAGCGCCTTTGGCCAAACGGGCCTCGGTCTTGGATCTGCGCTCCATCTCTTCCATGATGCCTTGGATGTGGCCTCCGGAGATCCCGTGGAAGAGCATGGCTGGGGGGCGGAAAGGACACGAGTTGTCTTCTGCTCGGCACCCCACTATTTCCATAAACACAAGCTCGGGGCTCTCAGCTCATCCGAGTGAAGGAGCAACTGGACCGCAGAGGGCTGCGCGGTGGAGGAGCAAAGGGACAGAGCGCAAGGGGAAGAAAGCCAAGAAGAAAGAGGCAGGCAGAGTAAAAATAGGTCTATTTGGGGAAGAAAAGGCAAAAAAATAAAAAGGGGGTGAGGAGGGGATAAAGCTCTAGCTGC
>RJWT010009571.1:0-25044 GCA_004365215.1 Cuniculus paca | reverse complement strand
ATGTCTAGCTTGACCCTTTCCTTTTCTTATATATTCAGTAACCTGCTACACACAACAGGAAGGCACCTCAAACTAAGCTTGTGTAAATCTTACTTTCTTCTCAGAATTCTTTTCTCTTCATGAATTCCTGATATCACTCAAGCATTGATCTATTCACTCAAATAGGAAACTGACCTCTCATTCTAGATTCCCCCTGTCCTACAGTCAATCTAGTTGAGTAGAAGGAATTGCTGTTTTACTTTCTAAATACTTTAAAGTCAGCATTGTGTCTTTATTCTTGAAGCCATAAATTGTGAAGTCCTTGTTGTTCACTCATTTCTTCTTTCAACAAATACATATTGGATACTTACTATGTTCCAGAAACTGTATGCTAGATACTGAATATGCAGTTGTAACTAAGATACCAAAGTCCCTGCTTACATGGTGTTTTTATAGGAGATAGTAAATGAATAGGAGATAGTAAATGAATAAATATATACATAAATGAATGAATTTATGTATATATTTATTAGATAGTAAATGAATAAATATATACACTGTGATATTAGAGAGCAATAAACCACTACCTTGTAGTAACATCATGCTGTCTCCCTGTGGTGACTTAGGTAATTTGTAGGTTTAGATTTCTGGAATGTAAATAAATTTTCTTGAAGATTCCATATAGAATTAAAGTTAAATGTCAGAAAATACTGTACTATGACTATTTTTCTGAGTTTTATATAGGCAAAGCATAAATTTACTTAACAAACATTGTAGTCCAAACAATTGTTTCCACTATGTTATTGAAATGAATTCCTTTAAAAATTTGATTACTTAGATATGTTATTTTATATGCTTTTTTAAAAACTGTATTTAGAGAAATTTTCCAGGAGTGGAAAAATATATTCCCTCTCAAAAATATTTAAAATGTTTGTGTAACATTGTTTTTTAGTCTGTTGTCAGGAAAATCTGTGCAAACTTTTTATAAGTATCTGTAGAGTAATTTGATTTTTTCAGAAAAAAAATGGCAACTGAGTTGAGTGAGCAGCTACTGAGATGAGTGAAGACCAGAGTACTCATCATGTCTCTGTATTTATTAGAAAGTGTGTATATTTGGAGGCCTTTATGTGAATATTGTGTTCTTATTTTTGGCCTTCTATAGTTGGTGATGAATCAGTCAACATCTGAAACCATAGTTTAACCATATAATTAGTAACTTCCCTTGAGGGAGAGGCAGAGCCTGAATTTGGGCTTGCCAGGTGAGTAAACTATCATCACATCTATCCCTGTAGTCAGGTATTGCCAGAGGATAGTGTCAAGTCTATTTTGGCCTTTGAACACAAACCTGAGTCTTTTCCCTACTGTCCACATTTTAAGAGGCTCCAGCAGTACAAATGGAGATGAACGTGGTAGCATGAAATGAGAGGGAAAAAAAAAATTCTGGCTTCTTACTTAGTGCAAGTGAACAGCTTCTCTCCAGTTTTAGCTGTTTCAAGTGCTTCTGGGAAGATGAGACAATACCGTTTGCATAAATGAGTTTAATTATGGCAGTTACTCTTTAACTATCTGGCTTCAGTTTGTAGAAATACATGCCATCACCCCCCTCTTCTCGATCTTGTAACCTTTCTCTACTCAGCACATTTCAGTGGTTGGAGCAGAGAAGAGCAGGTATGGCGGGTTGAAAATGGTGATTAGAGACTTTGTCTTCTTGTTTTTCACAGTGATATACTAGAGTTCTGTTTTTGCTGGAGAGTTATAGCTCATGTTTCCCAGTAGCTGTAGCTACTCCTGGATAATGGGGAAAGAGCTGTTGAAAACCTGCTGGAATTGCTCTATCAAATGAGTTGGAGCATAAGAGAGAAATGAAATTACTCCATATTAGCCTGGGGCTATTCTGGAAAGTCACAGCATGTTATCACATAGCCACTTCATGTGCACAAATTATGATATCAGATAATTTTATAGCCATTTTTGAATTGCGTCCCGACTACATATAATACAACTTAATTCCCTCATCTAAAAAATTATTAACTGAATAGAAAAATGACTTTTATGCAGTTGATATAGCTGACGATCAGTTGCTCTGGGGTGTAGGATAAATGTTCATAGTCCTGGTATGCGTTTTGCTCTTAGTCACATGGAATATAGAATATGCATACACTATATATATATAGAGAGAGAGAGAGCGAGAGAGAGACAGAGACAGAGAGAGAGACAGAGAGTTTTTGATTCAAGTTTTTTTAAATGAATAGAAAAATGAAATTAACCCATCTCAAAGCCCTTTTAATTTTTCAAACAAGCATTTTCTTATCCTTTCTTATTATTAGTTAGGGTAAATATTATCTTTCTATATATTATACTGTGAAATGTTTACATGATTACAAATTAATTACTAATAATTTGTGAATCACTTTACATTTCAGTTAGTAATTCATACATATATTTTTATTTCTTCCAACACTCTCAGAGTCAGACATAGAATCCAGCAGTTGCATTTCTGATTCTGTAGTTAGTCCTCTAAACTTGGTATTGTTAAATATTTTCTGTAAAGGGCCAAATGGTAAACATTAGGGTTTTTGGATCCTATGTCACAACTAATCAAATCTGCCATTGTAGCCCAAAAGCATCCATAGATAATAAATAAATGAGCATGACTGTGTTCCAATAGAAGTTCGTTTACAGCAGCAGATGGTGAGTGACATTTGGGTGACCTCTGCTCTGAGCCAGTAGCTTCCAAACTCCAAACTCCTCCTTAGTAAGGGGCCTGTTATGGTTCCTATCTGTGGCTCCTACTCCTCTATCTTTTGAAAGTTGAACTTTAAACAAACTCAGTATTGAATAATAATGAGTTCATGCTCCCATTTTTAAATCAACAGAGTTATAAATAAACACCATTCAAAACCTGTCATGCCATGTTGTCTAAAAGCCAAGACCATTGAGTCATAAATACCTCTGTGATATGCTGAATCTAATTTCTTATCAAGGGCATAACCACCGAGATAATGACTTGAAGGTTAGATAATGGTTTAACTTGGATGCTAGGCCTTGAATGTTGGGCTAGTTGATGACCTCTTCCTTTAGCTTCTATAGCCTATTAGATGCCAACCACAGAAAGAAGCCTACCTTGTTGTCAGATTAGGAAAACAGTCCCCTGATGTCTGCATCTCTAGGTGTACATCCCAGCCATTCTCTCCAGTCACTACAAAGTCTCACCAAGATGAGAAGTTAACCCCTACAAATGCTTGTGCAAATAACTCTCAATATTGTTTGGGGTGGCATCATTATCCCCTTAATGAGTAAGTACTTTTTAGTATTATGAATTAAAATACGTAATTAGCTCTAACCAAAATGTTATTCATATTTTTGTATTAGGGATCATATACTTTTAATGTTTAAGAAATACACTTACTCCATTAATGTATCAGCTTTGTAATTCTTAATTTATGTAATGGAGCAATTGATTAGGCTTATGATTTTGAGTTAGAATTCTAAGCCTATTAGCAATATTTGTGGGTGGGAAGAGGAAAGGGATTTTATTTTATTTTTTATTTTAAAGAGGAAAACAATAAAAGCAATGATACAGTTTCGAAACAAGACAATAGGAAATTAACAATGGTTAATATAATGTGTTGTTATCTTCCAAGTAGTTGCTCAGATTACAAGATATAGACATGCATAATTGATCAAACAATATAAGTACAAATTGTTTTTTTAATGATCTAAAAGCAATCAGTAATATAATTATCTTAGCTATCTTTTGTGTGTGTATATATATATATTTTTTTCTTTTCCCTCCTTTCTTTTCTTTCACCCATCCCAGTTGTTCTGAGGAAAGGGATTTTAAAAAGAAACAAACTGTATTATATTCATGTACCTATTCCTCAAGATGAATGTAAACTTTGTGTACTATGAATATATACTAATAAACCATAAAAAATGAGTAGCACTGCAAAAATATTAGAATACTTTTGAAAACCAAAGAGTTACTACGTTTGGATATTGAATTACATGAATTACCTGTGTTCTTTGAAAGGACTGACTTGTCAAATTATTAGAGAACTTAAAGAGAAAATGGAAAATATACTTATAAGTGTGTTAATTATAATAATCTCTCCTTAAAAATAATGATGTAAAGAGAATAATAATAAAAAAAACTGAACTTGAAATCCTGAATTCTGTAATAAAATAAGTGGATAAATAAACCAAAGAATCCCAGAATGGTCTTCTGTTTATGTTGTCTAGGGCATTTAAAAGACAAGCCTCACACTGAAGTGACTGGTATGTACTGTGCTGATGGACTGCTAGGCACAGCAGAGGAACATGACATTTTAGCTCGATTGCACAGTTTACAGTTTTCTGGAGAAACTGTATTTCCTTCTGAAACCTTGAAAATGGCTTATGGATCCCCATGACTGTTTTCTAGCACCATGATCTGCCACCTCCTTCCAGGCACCTCTCTTTTATGTGTAGAATTAATTTCTTGGTTGGGTGTTAATTGAAATTTTACATGGAAGTAGCTGAGAGCCTTCATTTTAATCACAACAAGAGGAGTGAAATCCTCAAAGATGCCGTTGTGAGGAGCAGTGCTCTGGTTTCCACACGAACCTGAGCGAATGGCTGGTCTTCGGGCCTGACCTCTGAGGTAATGTCTCAAATCTGAGTTTTCAATAAAATAGATAAATAATTTTTATTAAGTTTCCTGAGCGGGAAACACATCCATCCTCTCCTTTTGCTGGACAGCGTGTTTACCATTAAGGGCCTGCCCGTCTCAGTGAGAGCTGCAGGCAGCCGTAGAGGGCACGCAGCCTTGCCTCGAGGGGGAAGTGAAGCTTGGCTGAATCTCAGGCGCATTACAGGTCCCAGTGGAGGTGCCGCTCTTTTGCCCTTGTCCTTGGGAGATTCATCAGCTCTTAGATTGCAAGACGTTATCTCATTCGGACCTCTGACTCCAAGTAGGAATTCATTTACATTAGCTCTGGCGGAGGAGAATGTATTCATGTACTACTTGTATAATTAAAAATTAATTTTAGAGATTTTTAAAAATTTACCTGTGGGAGATTTTCTGCTACCTATTCCTAAGATCTACGGGGAGGGTGCGTCGCCTGGCTACTTTATGAGAAGCAAGGATGATAATTAGAGTTTGCATCTATCAAGCATTTTTTGTGTGACAGATCTTGAAGTAAAGATCTTTTATACATTCATTTATTTAATCCTCAGAGCTACCCGGTGGGGCAGATACTGTTCTTGTCCTCATTTTGCAAATGAGAAAACTCAGGGTCAGAGCCCCCATGTAGCAGAGTTGGGATTTGAAACCCGGGTTTGTCTCACTCCAAAAGCTGTGCTGTTGACCTCTGTGTTATTCTGCCTTCCTCAGTTATAGTACTGGTTTATCTTCTTTTGTGTTTTTCTTCAGGGGATGCATTATTAGAATATACAAAGAATTACAGAACATAGTGCAAATAGAAGGATTTGGAGGATTAAGGAATTAATGTTATTCCTCTGAATCTCACCTATTATGAATTAACATGTGCAGTGTTTATGGTTGGAAGGAAGTGTTTACATGGTAAAGCTGATGCAAAAGGAAACAGTTTGCATGTTGTTGTATTTCCCCTTTACTAAACATTCCATACTTCTTTTAGTATGTTCTTAGGATATGGAAAAATGAAGAAGTATAAAAGAGTTTGCAAATAAATTGCAAAAGAAATATAATTTGAAATACGAGTGTGGTCCTTTATTCTTGAGCCCATAGAATAGAAGCCCTATAGGATTGGGAGGTACTTTGGACAAGATCTTTCTTTCTCCCCAAGTAAGCATCAATGCAGAGCCAACTCCAGTGTAGTTCTGATGGGAGCATCTTATGAAGGACAGAGCTGCACCCATCAGTGGGACCACATTCCAAGTCTTTCTTCCTTTTCACTAACTGGTGAACTGAAAAAACAATTACCTGCTTATTTGGGTAGTGCATGCTCGACGTTGATGTATGCTAGTTATCTTCACATTATTTTCATAGTTAGCAGTGTTGAGAATTGCATTTTGTTTTGAATTTTAATGTCCTCAATTTAAGAGCATTTCTGGAATTAGGTCTCATTTTTCCATGACGAATAAGAGGCTGAGAAATGTGGAGATTAAAGTGAAGTCAACCCCCAGCCTGGCCCCTGGTTTCCAGGCTGGCTACAGTGAGAACTGTCAGGGAGATAGATGGGAGCTCTAAGGTTTCCTGGAGTTTTCAGCCATGTGTGGGCACCACATGTGGTGTGTTCAGTGAATACAAATACAAGAACACATGCTGTTTCCATTAGGGACACTTCAGACCCCTTTCTGTCCCCAGCCTTACCATGGAGTTGAATGGGTCATTTATCATAGGCCACTTACTGATACTGACTGAGCTCTAGGCCCTGGTACAAGTAAGCAGCAAATAGTGTGACTTGGTTCCTTTAGAATGTCATCACCGATATTGTTTCTTAACACTTCACAGACTTACTTGCAAAAAAGCAGTTTACTAGCTGCTTCTAGAGGGAACTGATTTGTTCTGAAATGCAAATTTGACTACATGTGCACCTTACTGAAACTTTGCTATGGCTCACTGTGTACATAAGGACTCGAGTCTGGGAGTTCCCTCATCTGAAGCCTCATGCCCTGCTATTGACTCTAGAAGGCGGAAATGCTTAGATTTCCATCCACATCCATCAGTCAATTTTTGGACTTCCCCTGACCTCTTGTTCTGTTTGTTGACAAGGTATTTCTCTGCCTTCTTTATCAAAATAAAAATTCATATTTAGTAAGCCTCAAGTCAGGACTTGCCCTCCAACTTCCCTATTTCTCCTCCCCAGCTTGGGTTTGGCATACTCCCCTGTGCGTTCAGAGGGCGAGGGAGACAGCGCCTATCTTAGGAAGCTCTTATTACCCCACCGTAACTGAAGCAATCCGTTCTACTTCTGTCTTGTATGGATACCATGGGAAGACTGCACTGCATCCACTTTCCCACCCACTTTCAAGTGCCCAGCCCTGGGCTTTGAGCAGTGACAGCCAGCCACAGTGATTCTTGCACTGTTCAGTAAGCAGCCTTGAGGCTCACTCAGTCATAAACACAGATAATTCTCATTACAGTCCTCCTCCCAGTGCCTCACACACCCTCTCATGAGAAAGTTCGAACTGAAGAACTGGCCAGCAATGTAGCTCCCTGAATGTTCCATGACTGAAGAGCCCAGATACACAAACTATGCAATCTGTTTTCCTTTGTGAGCGTTGTCACTAGAGATGCTTTTTACAGAGTGTTGTCCCTGGCATCGTAGCAGGCACCCAGGAGCCACATCATCTATCATTTACCCTTAGGAGAAAAGCAGTTGTTAGAGCGCCTGCTCTCTTGATGTGAATCATTCACTGTTTTATTTGGCAGAGGTGCCCAGGGCCAGGCAGATGTTACACTTACCCAGGGTGCTTGTCAGGCTCCCTGCTGCCTGTGTGTGTGCTGCACGCTGTGTGCTTTCAAGAGAGGTATTTTCATCTCTCTGGGCACTGGGGTGTGCAGAATCCTTTTCCTTTAAAAACCATTTCTATCGAAGTCTGACACATCCCTGCCTTTTATCCTGTCATATTTTTACTAATTCGTGATACTTGGTCTTCCTTTTCCTCATCAGTCCTTCAAGAGACCACAGGACACAGGGAGAATAGCAGGAGCTTTGAAGTCAGAGGCCTAGAGTGAAAGCTGAACTCCACTACTTGCTAGATTGTCATCTTTGGCCTATTATTTAACAGTGTTGACCTGCAGTTTTCTCAGTTGAAAATGGGGCTATCTCCTATGTCATTAGGTTGGTGTGAAGATTCGGTGAGACAATTTATACTTGTAAAGTGCCAAATTCTTGATCACTGTGATCATTGCCACACAGCTATGCTAACATTCGTGTGGCACATAAAATCCTAACACATGAAACAAGTAAGTAGCAGCATAAGGTGTTACATGAAAAGTGGTAAGATTAGCCCTTCTAAGAATCGCACTATTTTATATAGATCAGAAAGGAGCTTTACACTCCATCTCATCTGTCTTCCTTAGATCACAGATTCAGCACACATTTGTCGAGCACCTGTTTTTTGCCAGGCCATGGGCTGGTGTCCTGGCACTTAATAACCCACTTAATCTTCAACACAGCATTAAGGTAGATAATTTTATTCCCATTTATAGATGAGATCAAACGATCTGCTCAGTAAGTGGCAAAGCAGGATTCGAATCCAGGACTCTTGTGCTTAGGTGCCACGAGTTCTTTGTTAAGTTATATTCCTTCTATTTAGCAAATGTGAAGGTGTAGTGTGCTTAAAGCATATTGGGGTCTTATAGATGTTTTTCTACCATTAAATCTAATGGGAATTACTAAGAGGAGAGCTCATCATTTACTTTTAGTTTCATGGAAGAGGCGAATTCAAATTGCCCTTTGAAGGATAAGTGTGAGTTTGATAGGAGAAGAATATAGGAAACATTTGAGATGGAGTAACAGCATGTTAGGAAAAAGGTGAGAAAACTCAAAGCATATTCATGAGTACTATTACTCTTCAAATGAAGTAGAGGGTTTGTATATGGAGCTGAGATTGAAAAGGAATCTGATTGTGAGTGGTCTTATTGGCCATATTGAAGACCTTGACTTTTACTCTAGAAACATTGGCAAATGATAACATGTCTCTGCCATGGTGAGAAATGAAAAGTAGTCTCACTAGCTTAGTCCACTAGTAAAGACAAAAATGTCAGATGTTTGAAGTTTACTTGCGAGTTGCATTTTTTTTATTTTAATGTATTATATGTAAGCATTTAGTACCTGTATAATACTATGTCTTAGAACATTCTAATTATGGCTTATAAATTTGCAGTGTAGCAAGACATTCATTTCTTTTGCGATGTTTTAGAGCCCCCCTAAAAAATAATTTAAATTCTAAGTATGCCACTTATTAACTGTATGACCTAGATTTAGCCTCTTCATCTGTAAAACCAGGGAAATTGCAGTTGTTTCCACAATAGCCAAGATATGGAGTCAACCTGGGTAACTATCAATGGATGAACGAATAAAGAATGTGTGGTATATACTCACAATGGAGTACTACATAGCCACAAAGATGAGATTCCATTATTTATAGCAGTGTGAATGAAACTGGAGAAAACAGTGTTAAGTGAAATAGTCAGGCACAGAAAAACAAATTCATGTTCTTACATATATGTGGAAGTTAAAAAGTTGATCTCATAGAAGTAATCAGCAGAAAAGTAGTTACCAGAGCCAGAGAAGGGTCTGGAGAATGGGAGCATGGAGAGAAGACGGTTATTGGGTACAGGAGTATAGTCAGATATGGGTAATAACTTCTGATGCTATACAGAACCATAAGATAACTATAGTTGATGACAGTTAATTGTATTTTAGAATAGTCAGAGGAGAGGATTTTGAATGTTTCCAGCACAAAGAAATGATAAATGTTTGAGGTGATAGATGTGCCAGTTACCACGATTTGATCATTACGTATTGTATACAGTACATCTATTGAAATGTCACACTGTATCTCATAATATATATACAAATGTTACATGTTAGTGATGAATAAAAACATATTTTAACTAACTGAGAAAATTATGACTATGTACCTCTCTTTACAGACTTGGCTTAAGGATAAAATGAAATCATTACTATTTGCTATTAGAAAATGATATTGTATTACTAATTTGTTAACAACAACAGCTATATATAATCTTCTGACTGAATTTTGATTTCATGTTAAATAGAGTTGGAAGTCAGTGACTTTTTCTTGTCAGAAAGCATGGAAAACTATTAAAGTAGTTATTCAAGTTTTATGCATCTGTTAAAGAAAATTTCTGCTTCTAAACATTATCAAACCCCAAAGGGAAGCTTCTGTTCCTGCTATTTGTGCATAGAAGCATTATTCCTGAAAAACAACTTTCCAGAGTATAAACACGAGGGCCTAGCTCTGCTTTCCTTCTGCTCATTCTATTCTAGTCAACTCTGAGGGCATCTGAATGATAACTGCTTTCTCTCTTAATACATAATGTCTCTGCTCGAACTTGTCTTGCTTGCAGGCATGACACAGTAACATCAGGCTGGGAACTCACTTAGACCTCCTTCTAGGTGTGTGTAGATGGCCGGTTAGATCACTTTCACTTCACTGAGCTGTGAAATTGACACCAAATTGTGCCATTAGCTTGTTTCTGAAGGGTATGTTGTGCTGGATGTTCTCTCCCTTGCTTGCACGGTACATGAAAAAAAAAGATGACAAGATAAAAATGTCCCATAAATGAACATGAGCTAGAAAATTTAGATGTAATTTTTCATGAATTAAAAATATTGAATAATGTATCCAGAGCCCTAGAAACAGAGGTGCTGAGAATTCAGAGCAGATGTTTAGTATGCAGCAGTGGCGAACCAATGGCATGCATACCACAGGCAACTGTTATCACTGAAAGCTCTTAAAGATTCGCCATCGCTGGTAGAGGAAGGGAAAATAGAGAACTGTAAGCTTCTCTTTTGAGGTATTTTCAAGGGAAAATTCTTATCTTTTTTATTAATGCATGCTTGCAGTACGTAATGATCACAATTATCATGGTGAGTTGGTACATATACCTAATATATCTTAATTTTTTATTTCTCCTGCCCCTCCTTTCTGTCTTCTTCCATCCTTCTATCTATTGATCCCCTTTTCATTTGCAAAAGATTTATCTCTCACTTTCCTATTGTTTCTTTTATTTTGCTCTAGGTTTCTCATATAAGAGAAGCCATGTAATATTTAAGCTTGTATGTCTGTTTTATTTCACTTAACATTATGGTGTTAAGATTCATCCATTTTTCCACAAATGACTCAGATTTATCCTTCTTTATGGCACAGTAATATTCTGTTGTGAATAAATTCACATTTTCTTTATCCATTCATTTGTCAATGACATATAAGCTGCATCTAAGATTTAGCTATCATGAATTATGTATACATCACTGTAATATGATGTCTTTAACTCTTTCAGGAAGATACCTAGAAGGAGAATAGCTGGGTCAAATAAAATTCCTATTTTTTGTTTTTTGAGAAATTTCCATATTGATTTCTGTTGTACTGGTTTACATTCCTACAAGCAATGTAGAAAGGTTCCTTTATCCCTACAGCCTTGCTAGCATTCATTGTTATTTGATTTCTTGATGAAAACCATTCTTTCTGGAATAAGATAGAATTTCAGCGTTGTTTTAATTTGGATTTATCTAATGGTCAGATATGTTGAACAGTGTTTATTGTATTTATTGGTTATTTATACTTCTTCTGAGAAGTGTCTATTTCACTTGCCCATTGTTTTTGACTGGGTGTTTTGAGAGGAGGTATAATTTTTTTGAATTCTTTATAGTCTAAATGTTAGTCCCCAAAGGAGAATTCAATTGAAATAAGGTCAATTAAATCACTCAGTAGTACTTACTTATCCAAGCACTGGTATAGGGATAGGGTGGTATTTACTTGGATTACTTTCCTCATCATAGTTAAATCAACCTTTGACTATATTCTGATTAGAAAATCAAGATAACTTATTTCTCAGTAAATTCTTTCCCCTATATTTGAAGGATACAAAGGGTAACCACATATGTGGTGGCTGAAAGAGAGTTCTCTGGATTCCTATTGCATAAATTGAATGAACTGTCTAGGTCCAAGGGCAGTGGGGGAAAGCTATTCATTGTTCCTTTATCTCCCCCCAACTTCTGTTTATCTTTATCTTAACCTGCTTGTCTTTTCTGTGTCAGATAGTGCTCTTATTATCCTGGTGTCTTACCTACTATATGTAACTTCCATTCACTGAAGCACTCAACTGGGGTTTAGGGAAGACACATGTTCCACATTCCCTAAAACTCAAGCCTTAAAATCTAAGCATTTCCCTGCTAGTCAGATCTTACTTTGTCTAGCTCTAGAGTATAGAGTATACTATAGGGTCATTCAAACTCATGTGGTATGCGGGCATGCTTTTCAAATTCTGTATGGCTAAGGATCAGTCTTTAATCTATCACTTTTGTAAAATACCAACAAAAAAAATCCCAGAAAAGTGAAATAAAATGAAAGTCAAATATGACAAATTTCAGTTATTTTCTGATTAAGTGGATATAAAATTACTATCAAATTGATTTTGAATTCCTAAATACTTTCAATTTATAATATATTTATATATGATCTGCACATATATGTGTGTGTGTGTGTGTGTGTCTATGCTGATAAACTGGTAGCAAATAGTTTGCAGATCAACAACATTCTATAGTCCACAGTTAGAGACATAATATTAACATCATGGTTGATCAATTTGATGTCAATTCAATTTCAGTGCTTCAGTTAAAATGAATTTATTATTTATCATTTCCAGCTTATTAATATGTTATTGGTCACAGAGGTTAAGTAACACTAAAACTTAGCTAGTCAAACAGCCCCAGTGATTGGCTGGCTAACAGGAAAAATTATTTGGAATAGTAATCATAACAAAGAAATGTACTTACTCAAACCTGTTATTTCAACTAAAACAAATACAAAAAACGCCACTCCAGTAACTTTAAGATTTCAAGTCAATGCCTTTTCTTTCAGGCAGGTCTTAGAGTTCTGCTGAGTTGTTCTTACATAAATTTTACCCATTTACAATTTCACATTCTTCAAACAGGTACAAGAATCGAACACAAAATCTGCAAAGAAATCTAAAACTTCCTTGGATTTTACAATTTTTTTCTAATATTTTATAGTTATTTTCTGTATCAAAATCACTTCCTTTTTGTCTTTCTAAATTGCCAATGACATTTTTAGAGAACAAGAGCTTCCTTATTGCACTTGTAGTTCCTAAGTTTATGTATCAACTGTAACAAGTAAAAGTGACAGAAGTACATTTAGGCTCGGTCTTAACAGACTTCTTGTATGAATAGTTCCAAGTGAATGTGCTGTGGCACCAGGAATGGACAGAGGGACAGCATATAGAGGCTAATCTGTGAGTTGCTTGATAGTCCCTAAAGAGAATTTCTTTTTTTTTTTTTAATTTTAATTTTAAACAAGATCAAACCATGGAAAATGAAACAGAATGAAACCAATCAAAAACAAACCAATGTAAGTCATACAGGACTTCAAAACATTACAAAACCAACAATAGTTACCATAATGCCTTTGTCGTCTTCAAAATAGTTGCAGATACCTTTGGACATAGTGAAAATCAGATAGAACAGAATAGAATAGAAGCTATAAAAACAAAGCAATGGATGCAATAAAGGACTTCAAAACAAGACAATAGTAGATCCAAAATGACTACCATAATATATCTTGCTATCTTTGAAATAGCTGCTCATGCCATCAGATATAACATAATCAAACTAAACAAAAGAGAATAAAACCCAACCCAACAAAACAATGAAAATGATATAGGACTTCAAAACAAGACTATAGGGAATCACCAATGGCTACCACCCTCAGAAGGAGACCCCCGCTAGATGTCACACTGTGCACCACTATCCCCTGAACAGATGATCAGACCACTGGCCCTAGACCTGCAAGGTCAGCATAACACCAAAACACCACAAGCATCTAATTGCATTTCACCTCGATAGCTATCATCACAGCCAATGTTTCTCTGGAGCAGCTGGTTACTTACAGTGGTGGGGAGAGGGAACTGGTATTTCTTGTTTGCCAGCCCACAAGTCAGAAGGGGCAGGAATATGGCTGTCCCCCTGCCTGCAGTGGCCCATGCATGGCGCTGGCTGGCAGGCGGGGCTTGTTCTTTTGTTCTCTAACCCCGCAGTCCATGAATGGTGCTGACTCATGGGGAAAGGCTTGGGTCCGGCTGTCCCCACTCCAGCAGCAGCCTGCACACGGCACTGGTTCTCAGACAGGGCTTCCCTGAAGAGAATTTCTGATGTGCCATTTTATTATTCAGTGCTGCTTTTCTTATCCTCAAAGTACCATTTCTAACCTTCTAGTAGAACTCCTCCTATAATCCTGTTGAATGAATCTCTTTCAGCCATCATATTTGTGATCATAAATGCTTCGTTCATATCCTCACTTAGTTTTTTTTGTTTGTTTGTTTTGTTTTGTTTTGCTTTTTACTTACAAAGAAATCTGACCTGAATGTAACCAGGTAGTTCCCAGTTCCTTTGATTATTTTAGTTCCCTTCCCCTAGAGTTTCTCCAGTTCTATTATCACTTCTACATTGTCATAACCAACTAACTTTTAAGAACTGTGCCTAAGTCATGAGTACATGGAAGCCTATTTTTGTGATTTTTTTTTTGTCTTTTGAGAGCAAATTACAGTCATTTACTTACCTTTTACTCCTAAATATAGAGTACAGACCATTTATTTTGTAGAATAGTCCTCGGTTGAGGTTGGTTTGTTGGAGTTTCTTCAGGATTAAATTTCATTTGTGTGTTTTGGAAGCAGGAACATCACAGGAGTAATGTTGTCTCCCTGTCATGAGGCACCTGGAGTTTGGAGCTCTCATGAGAGAACTTTGATCATGTGATTGGGCTGTGGGGGTCTGCTAGGTTTCTCCACTGTGAAGTTACTACTTTCCTCTTTATAGTTTATAAATAATGTGTGATTAGATAGTGGGTATTTCCTGCTTATTACTTTACACTCATTAGCTGATATTTTATCAGAAAGAAGAGCTTTCCTTTTCTCACCATTTATGAATTTTTATCAGTGTGGTCTCATGGATTTTTATTTTCTTATTTTGCTAAATGAGCTAAAAACCTGTTTCTGTGGTAATTTAATTTTATACTTAAATTGTCCAGACTGAGAATCCTGTTAAGCTGATTCCTATGTCCTTTTGACAAATCTCCATTATTCTTTGAGCATTTATTTACTTCCTGGTGCACCAAATTATCCCAGGTTCATGGTTTGTTTTTCCCAACCAAGTCCCAGGATTAGCTGTTTTCCCAGTTTGCTCTGGTTCCTTTTCAAAGGGAATAATTTTAGAAATTAAGATCTCAACTCTATATGTACTTATATATCTGCATTTTGGGATTCTTTTTGGAAACTAAGCTGGGGAAGATACAGATATAGATATATAGATGTATTCATATAGCTACATATATGTATATGTACAAATTCATATGTGCAGATATACATACATCCATAGCTATAGCTATTTCTGTACCTAAGCATTTTTAAAACCATCTATGAAGAACTGTAAGTCCCTCCAGATGCCTCCAATTTCAATCTAACATCACCACAGAATTCATTCTAGTCTTCTTTCTTTCCATATTTATCACTGCCTTTTCCAGCAGTGAGAAACCTGACTCTCTGTTATTCTCAATATATTTTCTCAATTCTTTAATATCAAAATACAGTTTCAGAATTACTAGTTTATACTACTGTAAAAAATACACTTCCCAGCTGGAGTTCAGTGTTTGTGTAGAGTTGTTTTTCTGTTTGTCTGAGAGCACGTCATCAGAAGTTCAGAAGTTCAATGGGTTAGCTCCCATTCTTTAATATGATTATGTCATTTGTCTGAAATGCAGTTGGATTCACTTGCTTCTGCCTTCTAGTCTAGTGGTCAGAGGTCAGGGATGCTGCCAGACATCCTATAATGCACTAGACAGCCCCCACGAAACAATTACGTATCCCCAAATTCGGTAGTTCCAAGGTTGAGAAGCAGTAAGAGTTGATGTATACGTAGGGGTAGGTCAAAGGAAAGGAGCACCTCCCCCACAGCAGTTCAGGAGGGGCCAATGCACAGTCCTAGGCTACATCAGAATATGCCTGAATGTCTCCATCTCTTTCTTTAGAATGTCATTCCTTCCTCCTCCATCTTGCCTGGAAGAGCCTGGTAGAGCTTCTGGAGGAAGAACTTGCTTATGAATAATAACATGTCCATGTCTTTGTATCCCAGTAGGACCTCTCCTACTAGTCCCTATGATGCTTTTTGCAATCTGTTAACATTTTGAAATTTTATCTTCCTACTGGTTTTTATGGCATTTGGCAGTGTCTGTAGCAGATAAGCAAATGTTCGGGTCCTGTTTGCAGTGTTTTGCTTTCCTTTAGGTCAGTTTAGTTGTCCACTCTGTGATGTGAAATGTCTGATCAAGGAAAGTCATTAATTTGTACTTTGTTCAGTTTTTTCTTATCATACAATGGAGTGAGACTTTTTCCATTTTTCAAGCTGAAACGAAAAATCTTTAGTAACATGTTCAAATTCTTAGTGGCCATATGTGGCTACTGGCTACCGTGTTGTACAGAGAAGATAGGAGAATATGTCCATCATTACAGAAAATTCTGCTAAACAGTACGATGTTAGAAGGGTAACTGTAGATAATAAAAGAATAAAAGCTCTGCTCAGGACATGTTGGAATAACTGGCCACAGAATAGTTTTTCCATATAAACAGCTACAACACTGGCTAATCTATATGAAAAAACTTTTCATACATTGATTATGTAGTGCAGGACTGTGAGTCCTGAGAGAAGAGAAGTGGAGAATAAGCCTTACAGTTACCTAAAGGCATTTTGCAGGTTATGGTATAAGAAAAAGAACCCTAGCAGAGCACAATGGTTTTGCTGGGTTGAGGAAAATAGGTCATAGTTGGAGACTATGCAATAGCTGGAATTTGTGGGGAAGAGACAGGAAGTAGCAGCAAAGAGGAGGACCTCCAGAAACTTATACATATATGGGTCTTCCTGAGTCTCTGGATGAATATTAAGCTGTATTTATATTAGGTTAGTTTCCATGGATGTAAGCAAATAGTTACTAGGGAGAAGGACAGCTACCTGTGAAATGAACAAATACCAGAGTGACCACAGAGCCGAGCTGGAACGGCCCTGGTGAGCCCAGAGTCCTTAGTGGACCCCTAAAAATATTGTGTCTTGGGACTGGTATTAACTATCCCTGGTGATGGCTGTGGTGGACCACCCAACCTAACAAACTTAAAAATAAGTCTTAAAATCAGCAAGCTGATCTGCAAATAAGTGATACAGATGATAGAATTAATAGACAAATATTTTAAAAGTTACTATAAATTCGTTTATGATTTAAAAGTCATTTGATATAATGAAGAAAGATATGGAAGCTATAAGATAGAATCAAAGTAATGTCTAGATTTGAAAAAATACAATTTTGGAAATGAAAAAATTGCTAGATAGACTCAATAACATACCAGACACAGAAAAGATCAAAGAACTTCAAGATATAACAGTAAAAAAAGATGTCACAATCGAAGAATTTCCTAATTATTATGAAAATGATATATGAAAGATTCTTAATGAACCCCATCCATACACAATAAACACAGAGCATACTATACCATGGCACATTAGAATCAGACTGCTGAAAACAAATGATAAAGAGAACGTCTGACTAGCAGCTAAAGAGAAAAGACATCAGGCACAGAAACAAAGATGAGAATCATTGCTGACTTCTCATCGGATGCACTGTAAGCCAGAAAACAATAGGGTGATATCTCTGAAGTGTTAAGAGAAGAAATTGTCATCCTAGAATTCACTGTCTAGTGAAAAATACTTCAAAAATAAAGATGAAATAGACATTTTCAGGCAAATGAAGACCGAAAAAGATAGTTGCAACCAGAGTTACACTAAACAAGTGTTACAGGAAGCTTTTCAGGTAGAAGGAAAATGATACCAGAGAAACTTAGATCTATACAAAGGAAAGAAGAGAGCCAAATGTAAATATGTAGACAAATATAAATGACTTTTCCTTCTTTTTTCATTTATTTAAAAGATTTTACTTAAAAGATAAGTAATTTGTGTAAAAGAGAAATAATATATTGTGGGGTTTATATATTGAAATAAAATGTATTGCAGAAAGAGCTCAAAGGACAAGAAGGGGAATGAAAACATAGTGGTGTCAAATTCTTACAGTGTATATGAAGCAGTATAATACTATTTAAAGGCAGAGCGTAAGAAGTTAAAGATGTGCCCAGTAGACTCTAGCAGGCTTTCTCAACTGGGGTTGCTCATTTCTGCTACAGAACATGAGAATGATTTGAATGATTGCTGTGTTAATTCTCCTAAGGATGAAATGTAATTAGTACTATTCTATGATGCATAGGAGAGGCTTTAGATCATTACAAACAGCAGATATTTTCTGGCATTAGGGCTTAATTCTGTCACAGAATTCCATTAAAGAGAACTGTGAGAACAGTTGACAGAAGGAGGAGGGAGAAGGGCAGAGAGAGAAAGAGAGAGAGAAAGAGACAGAGAGAGAGAGAGAGAAAGGAGAGAGACAGAAAGAAAGACACTAAGAAACAATAGAGGAGATACAATTAAATCCTAACAAATGTTCATGCTTACTTGACCCAGAAGAAGGCAGGATGAAGATGGGAAAAGGGAACAAAGGGGAAATAGGAGTTTAGATTTTAGTCAGTTGTTACTTTAGTGAGGCAATTATTTGGCCTCCCCAAATGACTGTTTACCCTTGGGGTTTGAGGTCTTACTGTCATCAGAGTGTGCCCATGTGTCTTCATCCTTTATGTCAAGATTCTGTTCTTTCCCAGTGAACAACCTTAGTTTTCAGAAATATTGAACTATGACTTCAGGAAATAAGGGCTTCTTTTAGGACCATCATAGAAGGCATCCTGGTGCCTTACCCTGACCATGTTCTGGGAATTTAATGCAAGCAAATCCATAGTGAGTGTTAGAGGATAAGAGATTTAATACAGGAATTGGGTTTATGAAAATGAGGGAGTAGGTAAAGAAATGAAAGTCCAGATGGGAGGCTCAGAGGATCGGTGGGAAAGTTACTAACCTGTTCTAAAGCACCGACACAGCTGAGCAAGCTGGAGCCTGCAGAGGAATGTGAGGCCGAAGTGGCATTGAGAAGGGGGAATTTGTGGAAGGGGGCTGTGGGAGAAGATGTTGCCTGTCTGTAACGGCTACCAGGTATCTGGTGATAGACCTGGGACTGCTGTTGGCCTGCAAGAGGATAGAGGATAAAGACTAGCTGAAACTTAGCAGGCACTCTCTACCTACCTCCCATCATACAAATTGTGGAGACTTGCAGCAGAGTAGCTACTATTTACCTTATTTCCCAGAGTTTCGCAAGTTCATCTTTTGGCCTGCTCTAACCTGAACCCATTTTATTTTATTTTTTTTATCTTTTGGTACTGGGGATTGAACTCATGACCTCGCACTGACCAGGCAAGCACTTGAGCCACTGAGCTAACTCCCTGGCTCTCGTGAACCCATTTTAAAAGGAGGATTTTACAAAGTATAGCCACAGCTTAACCAAATTAAGAATAGAACAATCATAGAATTGCAGTTTTTACATTTATGTCTATGATGCATTTGAGGTTTATTCTTATGGATCATATGAGGTTTGGATCTATTTTCATTTTTTTTTTCATAGAATATTCAGCTTTCCCTAGCAATATTCAGTGAAATGTCCTCCTTCTCTGCCTCACGCTTTGAGATACTACCATGATCATGTTCTAAATTTCCTTCTGCGCTTGTGTCTGTTCGGACATTGTATTTTACTCCATTATTCTATCATGCACTTTATATATATTTAGCAGCTTATATCTAGCACTTCTATCATGTTTTATCCTTCAGATTTTGTAGAATGTTTTCATAATAATGATAGGGGTAATCTTCCTTTATAGCACAAAAGCCCTAACTCCACTCTTGTTCGCTTTACCTAGAACTTCACTTAAAGTAGTGTTTCACCTTAAGCATTAGCAGTTATTCATGTAAAGGAGAAACTTGAGATTTAGAGGCCAAAGCTTGAAATTATTTGCTGCTTATTACTGTGGAGCTTTGTGGAGGTGAATGTGGTTGCTCTCTCAGATGTAAGATTGAGTGAAGGCAATAGACCAGGCATGAAATGCTAGTACAAATGTTACTTCCTTTCCTGGTCTCTTGGTCTTGCCTAGTTACAGTGCAAAAACAAAACAAAAATTTAAACAATAAATATAGTTTTGGAATAACTGGAAGAACAGACTTGACTGAGAAAGTCCAAAGAGGCTAATCGAGGGCTGGTGATGGCTGTGACACTGACGCTCTCCCTGGGAAAGTCATTTCTTCTCTTTGGGCTTTAGTTTCCCCCTGTCATTTAAGTGGGCTCAGTGAAACCACTCAGGTTTTCCTTTTCTAATTACCATGACTAATCTTCATAATCCTGTATATAAAAAAGCCTGAGGCAGGAAGAATTTGTCACCTATTGTACCCCTCTACAACTAAAGTTGGAAGTGATCATTAGCTGATTGTCAGTGTGTATATTTTTAAGTTAGTATGTGTTTGTAATACATAACAGTTATGTTGATTTGGAAGAATTGGTGCATGTGTACATAACTTTTTTATCCTTTCCTCCATTCCCTTTCTTCATCTTTCCACTTGATCCCTTTCTCTAGTTCCAAAAAGTCTGCCTTTTTGTTTCCTACTGTCTCGCTTTTATTTTACACTTGTTTGCTTATATTTTAGGATTCTCATATAAGAGAAATCATGTGATATTTAACTTTCTGTGTCCAGTTTATTTCACCTAACATTATAGTCTCAAGTTCATCCATTTTCCTGCAAATGGCATGATTTTATTCTTCTTTATCACATCCTTTTTATCCATTCATCTGTTAATGGGTATCTGTGCTATTTCTAGAGTTCATTTATTGTGAGTTGTGCTGCTATAAATATGGGTATGCATATACCACTATAGTATGATGTCTTCAACTCTTCAGGAGTATACTCAGGAGAGGTATACCTAGATCAAATGGGACTGTTTTTAGGATATTTTTCATATTCGTTTGAGGAATATCCATTCTGATTCCATACTGGTTAAACTAGCTTATATTCCCACCAGCAATATAAAAGTATAGGCATGTTCCTTTGTCTCCCTACCACCACCACCACACACACGCACATGTCTTCACCAGCATTTGTTGCTTTTGTGTTCTTGATAATAGCCATTCTGTCTGCAGTAAATATATTAAAAACTTATCATATAGAAGTTCACAGTCCCACTGAGACAGTTCATCAGTGTAGTTCAAGTTTAGAAGTAAATTCTAATTTTCAGGTGCTCTCCATCAGGTATCTAAGAGTCCTGATATTTTAGTCAACCTTTTTTTTCACTATGGGTGGATAATTACATTTGGAGAGCTCAACTTCTCCGTAAGTCTGTACAGTACTAAATTTAGACATGAGACTAGCATACTAGAAAATGAGAGTTCAGATCCTGATGTATTCTATTTCCCTAATAATTTTCATGACTTCTTTCATTGTTGTTTAGCCGTTGTATTGGGCTAGAATGCATATTTGTTATGGTTCCTAGTAGCAGATACAGCATATGGCTTTGAGTGGTGTGATGTATTGCTAATATTTTTTAATGTCTGACTGATATTTGGGGCATATATGTTCAACCAGGGAATCATCCCTGGAATTTTTTTAACCATCCTTTGATTTAATTTTTCACTATATCACTAGTTTTATAATGTGCAGAAATTGGCATATTAAACAATATGGCACTATTCTAGAATAGTGTAAAATGGTGCATTTTATGAAGTTTAGAGACATCTTTCTATGGTGAAGAAAATAAAAATAATTAAAATATGAACAAAATTATGTGATAACGTGGTTTCATTTTAAAGCACTAAAGTATGAGAAAAATAATGCAAGATTCAAATGTCAACCAATTGGGAGGACTTTAGACTATTCTCTTTATTAGTGTACTTTATTTACTTTAAAATTACCATGAAAAAATCCAAAATTTCAATTCTTAAATATTTTTGTATTAATCATTATAAAACAGAAAGAAACCACACTAATCTAAATGGAAAAATAGAGCTAAATAACAGTGACAGTTAATCTTAAACTTGGCTAGATTAAGAGACTCCAGGAGACGTGGTTGAATCACAGGTGGTGGGGGTGAGGGCTGTACTCATCAATGGATGAATCCACTGATACTCATAGCTGAATATGCTGTTAGAATGTGAGGACCATTTGGAAGAGGTAGGTCACAGGGAACATGGTTTTGGAAGGTATCTGTCTCTCTCTGGCTGTTTCCCCTGTGCTCTGCCTCCTTGCTGCCATGAAGTGAGCAGTTTTGCTCCACCACACCCCTCCACCATGACGTTCCTGCCTTGATGCCAACCACGAGTTGATCTCTGAAACTGTTGGCTAAATTAAACTTCTCCTCTTTTAAATTGTCATTTTCAGATATTTTGTCCTAGCAACAGGAAAGCTGAACAATGCAACAACTAAAGTAATATCATCAAAGGCACATTCATAAATGTACAAGAAACACTAAATTATTTTATTTGTTCATACTGTTGTCTTGAGCCACACATAGGATTCAGTCCTATCCCTACTACTTAACTGTTATTTAGTTGCATTGATTCTCAGTTTTTTTTATTTGTAAAACTGAGATTATACTTGGGTTCTTTTGGTTTCAAGAAATGGAAATTTGTGAAAAGCACATTAAAGCAAAGGGAATTCCTTATACAGATACAAGTGCTCAAGAATGAGGACCTCAGCAAGCCCTAATAGTCTTCTCTATCTCTGCTGCTAAGGACCCTTCCCTTATCAGTAGGCCTTACCACAAAGCTCCCATGCCCAAAAGGAGGCCTCAGGAGGCCTTTCTTTTATGCATTCTTTTGGCTTTAGGTTCACTCTGCTCCTTTTAATATTTATTAGTTTAAATTCCTGAAAAAGGCCAGTCTGATTGGTTGGAGCCCTTTTGTTTCACCTCAGGCCAAACATAGCTGACTAGCCAATCAATAGATTAGCTGACTTTAAGTCAGATGTCCATGCTCAGCTCAATCAACTGTGATGGTTGGTTGGAATTCTGTGGTACCCAGGTGTCAGCCATAGCTTCTCAGCAGGGTTGGAACAAAGAAGTAGTTTGCTATAGAAAGAGCCGTAGGCAAGCACTGACTTGCTTGTTATAAAAAAAAAAAAATCTCGTATCTGACTTAAGTGACTGTAGATTAATACTTTAGAAAATTAACCACAGTGACCAATTCTCTGCTGGATTCTCTTTTAGACATTGCAAACTACTGTGGCTCCTATGTTCATCTGTCTAGAGTAAGTGTTTAAGCCTTGATTCAAATCAGAAAGAAAACTTCTCTTACATTTGAAGCCATTGATTTTTTTTGTTTCACGTAAATAAATCAAAACTTTTTTCTTTTTTTTTTTTTTGCTATTACTAAAGCTGGAAAAAATATAGGGTTACCAAGCTAACTGTCCTAATATTTGACTTCTTCCATTCTTTAAAACAACGGCTATCTTCCTTGCAGACATTTATTTACATAGATTATCCTAATGACCACGCCTGGTTTATTAGAACTGAGTTCCTGATGGCTCTTGAATAGCTTCTACCCATCAACCATATGTAAACTAGTAACATTCCACAGCCCCCCATAGGACTTGTAAACCAAACAGAACCCCGAGCTGTTTCCAGCTGTGATCTGCAGACATCAGCCACTCTTGTATTAGGTTTATCTTGTGACTTTAGGAGGAGTTAGAAGAGTTATAGATACAAGCTGTGCATTTTGACCTCTGCAGGGATATGGACTTAAAATTTAAAAATAGGACTCTAGACTTATTCCCTTGCCTTGCATGTCAAAAACTTCCAGGCTCAGATGTTCTGGTCTTCTCTTTGAGTTTTCTTAACCCCTATATTAAACCATTATCATTTTATATTGCTGTTTATTTACCTATCTGTCTCTTGTGAGGGTAAGTAGGTGGTCAGTATTTGTGGCATGAAAAGACTGTTGAAGGAAAAGCTAGAGATCCTGACATTACAACATGCATAAATATATAAAAATAGATGGATCACCAAAAGTTATATAGCAGTGTGTATTATAGTTCACACCAGTAAGATTGTTGATACCTTTTCTAGTGGTGCAAGCTTCCCATGTAGGCACTCGTATGTCTCTTACGTAAACGGTTTTTTGTGTTTTTTTTTGCCAAAAACTCGTATACAGAATTGAGTGATGAAGTTAGACTTGTTAGGTCATTTCTTTCGGCTTAGGGGGATTAAAATTCTGGGATTGAAATGAATGACAGTGTAATAGTTTATAGTTCTGGGAAGCTTTTCCTGCCCATACAGACAAAAATTTTGCTGCAACTCACACTTGACTTAATGTTCAGACCTTTTCCAGCTGGCATTACAGGATATACTTCCAAGGAAAAATATCCTGTTTCTGCTAAGCCTCTCTTGGCTCTGTAAGTATCCCAAAACATTAGTATAATACAAGAAAAGGCCCTAGTTGAATCTGTCATTGCATGTGAAGGAAATGCTGTGAAGCACTGTCCTGTGATGTGCAGTGTGACTTGAGAATAAAAGGGCAATGAGGACAAAGAACCTCCCCTCTTGTGCAAAGGTGTGATCTAACATTGCAGCTTACTGTGAATGAATTGCAATAAGTCTTGTCTGGATCTCTTGAGTTAGATTTAATAACCTGCAGAAAGCTCCAGCAGGATCAATAAGCCTTTTACAACCAACAGCCCTCATGCCTCTCCTGGAGAAATTTTGGCTGAACTTAGATGGAAGGGCCTTTCTGTGGCCAGGGATGTTCACTTGCATTCTTCCTTGTCTTTCTTGTACACCTTACTGCCACTTGGGCTGATGCAACTAACCATTGCTAGTAGAAAAGAAGCCTGAATTATTCTATGTCAGGTTCCGTTACCTTTCACGGGGGATACTAGTCAGAATCTGCTATTTCGGGACGCAGGTGACTGCCACTTGAGTTTTTCCATTCCATCATTTCCAGCTGGTGTCTGTCAGCTGGTGGCCAGGTTGGAAAGCAAATTCCCACTATCTGAATATTCTGTGTGGAGTCCAAAACATTGTATGTTATGTATCCTATTTATTACCACAGTATGATCCAATCATTATAAATAGGTGCTTTAAGTTTTTTTTTAATCGTAAGCCTTTCGAAATGTTTTAAAGAGCTGTAATTCTCAAAATCATTTCATGAAGAACATAAAGCATCATCATTTCTATCTGCTAGAAGATATTTCTGAGACACTGCTGTATCTAACTCTGCTCAGAATAAAATTTCAGAGTTGTTGCTGTCAAGCCTGAATGCTTGTTTCACGCAATTATAGGATGGAAGAACTGAAGGGGAAATAGCTTTTTTTTTTTTTTTTTTTT